>AWUE01013679.1:0-25783 GCA_001974825.2 Corchorus olitorius | reverse complement strand
ATGATCTATACAACAATCACTTAATTCCTTGGCTTCTTCAAAAAAGTCATTGGCATTCACTACAAGTTAATACTTATACTAAACTATAATTTCAAAAAAGAAAAGTTGTGCTTACTTATCATTGAGCTCCAAGTTTAGATAGCTTAAAATGTTAGTATGGCAATAAAACTAGGCTTAGATCAATAGTTAATTTCCATGAAATAGTATATATACATATATACGTGGAATAATACGTACTTATTTCCTTACTAAAAAAAAATACGTACTTATTTCCTGGTTTTGCTGATATTTCAAACTTTAAAATTCATATATATTTGGTGGGATGCACCGATCCTGGTCAAGGTTTTAGAAGTCAAAATTATTACCACTTGTTAATTCATATATATATATATATACTCAGGCCATCAGGCATTTGGTCTGATGGTAGAGTATTGGACTCTTAGTTCCAGCCTACCTATACCAAGAGGTCTTAGGTCCAACTCTCACGAAATGTGATTTTGTTTGTAATTTATTTGTTTTATGGTATAGTTTGAATTGTAATTAGGGCTGCAAATGAACAGCGAGTTCGATGAACAGCTCGTGAACGGGCTCGATTAAAGTTCGTTTATTTAGTTAACAAACGAGTTTGAACAAAAATTTAGTGTTCATTTATTAAACGAGCCGAGCTTGAACAAGATGTGTTCAGTTCGTTTATGTTCACGAACAGGCTCGTTTATTGTTCATTTAAGTGTTCACGAACAGACTCGTTTATTGTTCATTTAAGTGTTCGTTTATTATATAATTATTTATATATTAATAATAATATATATTATTAATAAAAATAATAATATTCTATTATCTAATATATTTAAATTAAAATTTAATTATTATATATAATATATATAAAATTATATAATATTTTGTTCGTTTTTTTTTCATTTGATAGGGAATTATTATATTGTTCATGAGCAATTTTTTTGTTTATGAACAATTTCAATTTTTTGTAAAAAAGTTCAATTATTGTTCGTTAACATGTTCGTTTGATGTTCACGAACATTTTCTTAAACGAGCCGAGCTTGAACGAGCTTCGAACACTCTATATTTTAAACGAGACGAGCTCGAACGAACACCAAAATATTTAAACGAACACGAGCCGAGCTTGAACAAAGCAAAATGTTCGCGAACAAGACTGAGTTCGTGTTCAAGCTCGTTCGAGCTCGGCTCGTTTGCAGCCCTAATTGTAATGAGATTTCACTGGGTTTGTTTGTTGGGGAAGGGGTTTGTTGGCTCATAGATTAGCATTTCGGTATTGTAACTGATCATGTAGCGGTGTACGGGTCTACCTGTGCGTTTGTAATCCCAATCCCTTTAAGAAATGAAAATGATTCTTATCTCCAAAAAAAAAAAGTACATACTCATGTAAAACTTTTGAATCGCCCATTATACCCTTATTTTTTTGAATATATTTCTTAAATGCCATTGTTTAGACTTTTATAGTTTTACTCAACTAAAAACTCTATTTTTATTTAATTATATATAATATCCTTATAACTATTTAATTTTTACCATTTAACTATTTTAATTAAAAATAATTATATATTAGAATTTTTTAAATATATTAGTATAGTTTTACTCAACTAAAAACTCTATTTTTTGACAAAAAAAATACTAAAACCTCTATTTTTATTAATTAATTAAATCTAATATCCTTATACCTGTTTTATTTTTATCAATTTACTAATTTAATTAAAAAACTTAGATATATTAGAATTTTTAAAATATATTTCTTAAATGACATTGTTTAAATTTTACAGTTTTTTTAAGAAATAAACTTTTACAATTATTCTACTAAAAACTCTATTTTTATTTAATTAAATTCAATATTTTTATAAATATTTTAATTTACCATTTTAATTTTAAAAAATTGGAGACTTTTTTTTTCAATTATAATATAAAATAATTTTTGAACAAAAAAAATTATAATATAAACTAACAAAAATCTTATTATCAAGTTTAAAAGTTAAAATAATTTACCTAATCATTAATTATTCATCTTTTTTAATTATAATTAATTTCAATTATTATTTTAATTTTCTTTTAATTTAAACATGATTGGTCACGTGCACCGCACGTGGAAGTGAAAACTAGTACATATAAAAGTACGAGTTTTGTAAAACTTTTGAATTGACTATTATACCCTTATTTTTCTAATTGAATCATCCATTATACCCTTATTTTTCAAACAAATTTCTTAAATGCCATTACTTAACTATTATAGTTTTATTCTAATAAAAACTCTATTTTTATTCAATTAAATTTAATATCTTTATAATTACTTTATTTTTACCATTATACTATTTTTTTTTTCAAAATATACAATTTTATTCTACTAAAAACTCTATTTTTATTTAATTAAATTTCAGGTCAATTGGATCAGCCTTGAATTTTTTAACTACTGGTGAAGTTTAGCAAACTGCATATACGGGTTTGTCGTGTCTGAATAGGACGGTTTTGGGTCGTTTACTTTTTTTGTGAAATCGGGTTATGTCGGGTTGGACGAGTTATCGCGTTCGGATCAGATTTTGACAGCTCTCTATATATAATAATTCAATTATTATTTTAATTTTTATTTAATTTAAACACGAGTATCTCATGCAATGCACGTGGAAGTGGAGACTAGTATATATAAAAGTACGAATAAGGGGAACTTTATGTTTTCCGATTGTACCCTTTTTTTCAAACATATTTCTAAATTACCATTATTAAATAATATTTTAATTATTTCATTATTAAAATATTGGAAATTTAGATTATCTTCATTAATTAGGATCCAACGTGGCCAATAGGAATGCTCCACATCATCTTTAACATCTGAATTTTCGTCCAAAACATTCTCCAAGTCGATTTACGAGAAGATCAATTTTGTCCAAAAATTTCGAGGGCAAAATTGTCCACCAGAACGACAGAATTAGGTCTCGAGATGAACATAAAAGTTGTAGATTTTGGAATCCTCTTTCCAACGGTACCTCATTATTGCATTTTTATGAGTTCTGAGTCAAAAGTTATGACTTTTTTTTCCAAAACTGCTGTTCTGAAGTCCTCCTTTTTATATAGGATTTTTCTTTTGGTCGGCCTTTAAATAGGATTTTACAATGTTGCATTAAGGCTGAATCATTACTACATCATAATTACTGATTGGATTTGGAATCTTTTTTTGCGCTCTATATTAACGAATTGGGTCTATGAATATCAGATTTAGACTTCAAGACATTTGACTTAGCAATTTGGGCTTCATGGACTCAAACGGACCTAATGGGCCTATTGGGCCGAAATGAGACAAAATCAATAGTTTCTCCAAATCTATACTATATATAAAAGTACGAATAATGGGAAACTTTATGTTCTCCGATTGTACCTTTTTTTAAAAAAAATATTTCTAAATTGTCATTACTTTTTTTATTTTAAATTGCCATTACTTAAAATTATGTTATATATATTATTATTGGCCAACCCAATTTCTACTATATATATTATTATTTATTTATGATTTAATTCTAAGTTTAAATCTTACTCAAACTATTATATATATATATATATATATTTCTAACTACTTATCCAAATTATTAACGATGATAATAAATATGTAGAAAAAAAAAACGATGATGATAAATAATTGATTGTTGCATTTGTAATTTTGGTATCATTTTTCTTAAATGCATGTCCATAAGGTACAGTGGCCATGAAAAGATTTTGAATTTTTCTTTTTCCATTTTAAAGTTTCTATTATTTTTGTAGTTAAAAATAAAATACCGTTTTGGTATGGTATTGATAACTTCTTGCCATGCTTTGAGAATTTCATTTTCCTTTATCACTTTTCTTAACTTATTTTCTTCATTATTTTCATTACCATGTTTGATGATTGCTTATTAAAACGATTTTTCAAAGGGAGTTGAATTTTTAATCGTATAATCATACTATAAAAACTAAACCAGATTAGATTGCAAAAAAAGAAAAAAATAATAAAAGAGTAACTTATTTTCTTCATTTTTCTCAATACTATGTTTGATGATTTCTTGAAACGATTTTGAAAGTAGTTGAATTTTTAAACATATGTACGAATTTTGATGATTGTTTGTCTTTGTTCTTATTAAAAAAATTCTATGTTTGAAATTGGGTAAGAAATTTAGGTCTTAGATGAAGGTGTTTGGATTATCATGTCGCGTTCTCGCGTAATCCTTTAAATTTAGTGTTTCTTTTGATATTTGAGTTACGTAACACTTTTTTCAACATTGTTCTATTGGAAATATAAAATAAATTAATTATAGTATGATTTGATAATTTATACCGTTGCAATTACAAGATTGTGAATTTCATCTTTTTCCCCTAGAAGAGATGATTATATTACAATGGGATTGGAGGTTAAATGCACTAACGACAAAGGCTAAACGTGAGCTGTTGAAAATTCTTAGAGAGAGGGGCTCATCAATCAAATAGAGAAGTTCGTGTGATCTATAATAGAGCGGACCATGAGATAAGGGCTCCTCTTTGATATTGGAGTTAGTAGGATATTAGGGTGTTTGGAGATACTGAAGTTAGTGGGATCTTAAGGTGTTTAGAGAGCTTAAAATCTAAAGAGTGGAGATATTGAACTTTTACCTTATGTGTGGGGTAGTTCTCTCTCTATATATAGTGTGCCTTTGGGCCGTTCTATATGGACTCAACATTGCCCCCTAGGTATAAGGGCGATTCTAAAATGATTGCACAAACGGCTATGAAACTGAGCGTCAGGTGGACAAGTTGGGACGATCTGAGCTAAACATGCTTACCGGTCGCATAACTAGATGGTGTCGAATGTAAGGGCATTCGATATGGATGTATACTCCATGTGGAGAGTGTTGAGTCGTAGAATGCTCGATTTGGTAATGCGCCCCTCTATCGAACCGTATGGTGCTCTGTGAGATGAATGAGAGAAATGCCGAAAAGGGGAGTGCTCAATTTTTGAGGATTGAGTAGGAGAGTGCGCTCTAGGAATGATGGTAAATAGGAGAACTCGAGCTGATAATGTACTCCGTGGAGGAGTATCGAACGAAAGAGCTCAAATAAACAACATGCTCCATAGAAGGTTGGTGAACATGAGAGCACTAAAACTGATAATGTACCATTTGGAGTAATGTTGAATGAATTGAGCTCAAATTGATAATATGCTATGTGGAGGAATGCTGAATGGAGGAACTCAGTGTGATAACGTGCTCTATATACTACTGAGTGGAGGAGCTCAATTCGAATATGTATATGTATATACTATCAAAAGGAGGAGTTCAATATAAATTATATATGTTTGTACGACTAAACGGACGAGCTCGATTTGCGAATGGAAAATCTTAATATGAATGATTTGTATAATACTAAATATAGGATTTCAACCCGACAATGATAATTAATTTTATAGAGAGATTGTCGAAATTTCATACTATAGTGTCAAAAAATTATAGGGAGATTAACAAAATCTCACAGGGAGGTTATCAAAAATCATAGGAAGGTTACAAAATTTCATAGGAAAGTTTATTAAAATTTCATAATTATGTCATCAAAGTTTCATATGGAGTTTATTACAATTTCATAGATAAATTATCAAAATTACATAGCGTGGTTATCAAAATTTAAATAGGGTAGTTATCAAAATTTCATAAAAATATTCAATCAAAAGATGTTGGACCACGAGCAACGCACGTGAAAGCTACAACTAATATATATATAAATAATTAAATCGAGGATCATATATATGTCAATGTGAAAAAAAAAAAATCGAGGATCATATGTCACAATGCCAATTAGTGGTGTTGCGTTTGTGATTAATAATGAGGTTTAGGAGTTTTTTTTTTGGGCACAAAATGAGACGGCTGATATTGGATCGATGTTAATAATTTATTCATAATAATTAACCGAAATGCAAAATCATAGTAAGACAAGTATTATGCTCCACTCTTATGCATGTCTTGATCCACTTTTATCATTGTCGTCCATTCAATTTTTATTTAAGAAAAAGTTTCAACGTTTTGCTTTAATTTTTTGAGTACGACATTCTTTCCTTTTGATATGTTTGGGACAGAATGTTTTTGACATAAGGTTGCCTTGTCAAGTGTCACTAGTTGCTATCAATTAATAGTAGATTTAGAACAAACTAACTCATTATATGGTGTTTGCAAAAGAAAATGCATAGCTTTTGTGAATCGGAAAAAGATAGGATTCATTATTTAAAAAGGTTTTTTAACACTAAATGATCAACAAATCAGAGTGGCGCAGCGGAAGCGTGGTGGGCCCATAACCCACAGGTCCCAGGATCGAAACCTGGCTCTGATAAGGAGTGGCTTCTGATTTAAATTTATTTTTTTGGATTATTCATGAATGAAAGACGTCGTTCCTTGTTATATCTGCACCCTTCGAAATCTAGCATTTGATTGGTTCAAAAATCACAGGAGGAGAGTCCGCGATATCTCGCCAAAAGAAAAAAAAATTAAAGAAAAATGAAAAATAGTGTAGGAAAAATAGGTAACGAGAAGAGCAAGAGAGGATAAGATTAATTAAGACACAACTGAAAACTGAACTGATAAATAAAACTCCAAAATGCAAAAGGAGAAAAATGGGGAAACAAAACCCTAAGGTCGAAAATATCGCGATAAGTAATAAAAACTTCCAGATCTGCGATCTCCGATTATCTCTCCGTCGAGAAGACTAACCAATCTCTTTCTCTCTCTCTTCTCAGTAAGCTCCTTGAATCTCTCGCTAATTTCTCTTTCCTTTTTCTGTTTCCTTACAAGTTTACAACTTTCAAATTATAGTAGGTTTTATCTTTTTCCCTTACATTTAATTTAAAATAAATAAATAATTTCTTAATTTTCTTACTATTTCAAAAAAAGCTTTTAATTCTTAAATCTTAATGCTGGATTCTAGTATTATTCATTGAATTTTAAACTGAATGCGGTGTTTGGTTACTGAGAAAATGGATGCCAGTGTAGTGTTTCGGCGAAGGTTTTTCTGTTTCGGTGGTCAAATATTTGGCAAGAAAAGAAAAGAAAATTTGAAAATTTCACTATATGAAGCTGATGATTATTTATTTACTGATAGGAAGTTGTCTTCAAGAAAAAAAAAGTGGGATTTTTTTTTCTTTCCCGCATGAGCTCTGAATTATATTTTAGTAAAATGTTGAAAAATATGAAAACTCAAATTTATACTATTCACAGTAAGTTCTATTAATTTCATTAAATTTAAATTTTAGTTATGTAAGCTAATGTTTGGTGAGCTGCTTAACATGAATTTTCTTTCTAATTTGCTTCTTTTTGTAGGACAAATTGGAGAAGTAATTTCTCACTATTATCAGTAAGTTCAAATTTCTGAATTATTAATACGGTTTTGCATTCGCCTTTTTTTTTTTTGGATGGATTGCAGTTGCTTGTTTAAATGATATAATTTGATTCAATTGTATATTATAGCATGATTGAATAGGCATCTGAAAATGATAGAGCAACTGATGACTATGTACACATAATTTTCTGGCAGTGGTTCGAGAAAAAGATGTGTGTTGGGAATATGCTGAGAAATTAGATGGAAATAAAGTTAGGTGCAAATTTTGCCTTAGAGTTTTGAATGGTGGGATTAGTAGGTTAAAGCATCATCTTTCTCGTCTTCCAAGTAAAGGTGTAAATCCGTGTAGCAAAGTTAGAGATGATGTTACTGATAGGGTTAGAGCTATTATATCGTCGAAAGAGGAGATTAAAGAAACATCTAGTGTTAAGAAGCAGAAGATACCTGAAGCTAGATCTCCTGGAACTATATCTACTAGTAGTAAAATTATTCCTCTAGAGGTACCCTCTCCCGTTGCAAAAGTTTTTCCTACGGTCTCACCAATTGCCCCTTCGTCATTGAGTAACCATGAAAATGTGGAAAGAAGTATAGCTTTGTTCTTTTTTGAGAATAAGTTGGATTTTAGTGTAGCTCGTTCTTCATCCTATCAAGCAATGATCGATGCAGTTGGAAAGTGTGGTCCTGGATTTACAGGTCCTTCTGCGGAAACATTGAAGACAACATGGTTGGAAAGGATCAAGTCTGAAGTGAGTTTACAATCCAAAGATACTGAGAAAGAATGGGCTACTACTGGCTGCACCATCATTGCAGACACATGGACTGACAATAAGTCTAGAGCTTTGATCAATTTCTTAGTTTCGTCACCTTCAAGGACCTTTTTCCACAAGTCTGTTGATGCCTCCTCATACTTTAAGAACACAAAATGCCTTGCTGATTTGTTTGATTCTGTTATTCAAGATATTGGTCCGGAAAATGTTGTGCAAATTATCATGGATACTAGTTTCAATTATACTGGCCTCTCAAACCATATCTTGCAGAATTATGGAACCATTTTTGTATCTCCTTGTGCTTCTCAGTGTTTGAATCTCATCTTGGAAGAATTTTCTAAGGTAGATTGGGTGAATAGATGTATCATGCAAGCACAAACAATGTCCAAGTTTCTATACAACAACGCATCGATGCTTGATTTGATGAAGAAGTTCACTGGGGGACAGGAACTCATACGAACTGGGATAACAAAGTCTGTATCCAGCTTTCTATCATTGCAATCAATGTTGAAACAGAGGTCAAGATTGAAGCATATGTTCAATAGCCCTGAATATTCAACTAACTCCTCATATGCTAATAAACCACAGAGCATATCCTGCATTGCTATTGTCGAAGATAATGACTTTTGGAGGGCAGTAGAAGAATGTGTCGCCATATCTGAGCCTTTTCTGAAAGTGTTGAGGGAAGTATCTGGTGGGAAGCCTGCTGTTGGTTCTATATACGAACTAATGACCAGAGCCAAGGAATCAATAAGGACATATTATATAATGGACGAGGGTAAGTGTAAGACATTTTTAGACATAGTTGATAGGAAGTGGCGGGACCAACTTCATTCACCTCTGCATTCAGCTGGGGCATTTCTAAATCCTAGTATCCAGTATAATCAGGAAATAAAGTTTCTTGGATCTATAAAAGAAGATTTTTTCAAGGTTCTGGAGAAACTACTTCCCACGCCTGAGTTGAGACGTGACATCACCAATCAGATTTTTACATTTACAAGGGCAAAGGGAATGTTTGCTTGTAATCTAGCAGTGGAGGCGCGGGATACAGTTTCCCCTGGTATGTATGCACTTTCTTGATCAGGCAGCATGTTTGTGTTTGGTTGTGCATTTGTTTGTTTGTTCTTTTAGATGTGCTTGGTTTCTGTGTATGGGAGCAGTCCTTGCCTTTGCTCCTTTCTTACCCTTTAAATGTGCCATCATTGCCTGAAAAATTAAAATGACCGTTGTTTTATCAATGAGACTGTAGCCTGTAGGTGTTATTCTTGAAAGACCTATTTGGAATATGAGGAACCTTTTCGCTAATGTCTCTGCATTTGTCTCTTGAAGGGCTCTGGTGGGAGCAATTTGGCGACTCAGCACCTGTGTTGCAAAGGGTTGCAATTAGAATCCTTAGTCAAGTTTGCAGCTCTTTTACTTTTGAAAGACATTGGAGCACATTTCAACAAATTCACTCCGAAAAGCGGAATAAGATAGATAAGGAAACATTGAATGACCTTGTGTATATAAACTACAATCTCAGGTTAGCAAGACAAATGAGAACAAAGTCCATGGAAGCTGACCCTATCCTGAATGACGATATTGATATGACCTCAGAATGGGTAGAGGAAAGTGAAAATCCAAGCCCAACACAGTGGCTCGATCGGTTCGGTTCTGCTTTGGATGGGGGTGACTTGAACACCAGACAGTTCAGTGCTGCCATATTTGGAAATGACCATATATTTGGCTTGTGACCTCGTTGTGCAAGTCTTCTGTGCCGCCTTGTGTTGTAATATGTTAGAAACTTATTTTTTGATTTGAATTATTGAGATATAGTGGCTATGTATATATATATATCTGCCAATTATACACACATGAGAAGTAGTTGAAATTTTGCTAATGTCTTAACGAAATCTGATTCAAATGTCTGAACTTCTGCAGGCTGTGCATGTTGAGTTATGCTATATATGCAGTCTTCAGTTGGGGAGAAGAAGCTTCCAAACTTTAATTTATTTTTCCAGCTAATTTAATCTTCTCTTTTTCATTTTTAATTTAACTACTAGTAACTAGTAGTAATATGAAGTATTATTATCTATACTAATTAAAAAGTGAAGTCATGAGTTTGTGTCACGACTCACGAGTTGATTAGGACACAAACTCAGTTTTTAAAAGATTAAAAACCAAAAATAAAACCTATCCATTCCAGAATAAAACCACCGTCCATCAGAGATATATATAGTAATTAATTTTTATTTATATCATTTAAAAAAAGACTATCAATTTAAATGTATCAAAAAAGAAAATTATTATAAACTACCTTTTAATTTCTACACTTTTGTGTCACGAGTTGATTATGACACAAAATCAGTTTTTAAAAAATTAAAAACCAAAAATAAAACCTATCCATTCCATAATAAAATCACTGTCTACCAGAGATATATATTAATTAATTTTTATTTATATCATTTCAAAAAAACTACCAATTTAAATGTATCAAAAAAAATATATTATAAACTATCTTTTAATTTCTACACTCAATGAGTGCCATAGATTTAGTTAATATAATACGGAGTATAATTTTTACTTTTCAGGTAAAAAGGAAAAAATGTTGTGATTTTACAGATAATTAGTAGTCCTATTGAACCAAAATTTTCCGCGACCGCGTAGCCGTAGGTAGGCGCCTTTACTTAAGAATGAGATCTTTTTATGTACGTACTTAAAGAATGAGATCTTTCGTAAACCGAAAGCTTAAAGAAGAAACTACCAAACAAGACTTTACACACAGTTACTTTTCCTAATTCCTTGCATCTTTTTATTTTATTGAGAGACTTCCTTCCTTCCCTCTTCTTCTTCTATTGCAATTTCCTTGGTCCTCTCCTCTCAACCAAAGTCATCATTTCTGTTTGGCAAATGGATTACGATTTCAGGAACAGAACAAATCCACCGTACGAGGCGCAAATCCCCATGTACAGGCAACATTCAACTTCTTCTTCATCTGGTCCATCAAGCCATCCGGTGTACGGAGCTTCCTTATATCCGAGGATCGGTCAACAACCCGGTCACACCGTTCTCCCTCCCGCCCCCCGCACCTCCTCTTTCCATCAGTCTTCTTCTCCTTCCTCTTCCTGTAAGTAACCTCTCTTTCTCCCCTAAAAACTTTCATTTTTATTGTAATTTGATTAATTCGATTTTTTTTTCTTATTTATTTTCATGGCAGCTGGATTGGGAATTAGGGTTGCCTTGAAGCCTGAGTATCGGATTACTCCTCCGGTAAGCTTTCTCTCAGTCGGTTCCTTTTCGGTTTCTAATTAAGAGAAATAAATTTTGGGGGTTATCTAATCATGGATTGATTTCTCGTTTTCTTTTTTCAGCCTCAGTTGTCTCCCCAAGTTGGGAATATTCCTCGAAGCAATTTCCAGTTCGATTTCGAATTCGAGAGGAAACTCTTAGCTGAATCTGAGAAGGAAAGCATGAATTGGAGCAGGCTTGGCTTGGAAAACCTTCCTCCTAAACCTACTGAATCGACTTCTTCTTCCTCTTCATCAACTGTACGGTTTCATTGTTTGATTAACCTCTGTAACTTTTCTGTTCAATGGTTTTTTATTGTGCTTTTTCTTTTTAATGAAATTAGTCCATACTTATAACTTATTGAGCTTTTAAGGGTTCCATTTTAAAGGAAAAAACAATTACTTGAATGTGCAGGGTGCAAATGCAGATCCTGTTGTCAGCAAATACATTGCCTCTGGACTCAACCGAGAAGCTGTTGCTGTTGCTGTTGCGAATTATGGAGACAATCCAACCAAGGTATCTTGTTATACTAGCATTTTTGTTACCATGCAATTGGAAAACCTGATGATTTTTCTCTGGTCTAAATGTATTCTATGGAGTAATGTTGGTCCTAACATTGAAAATGTTTGGGTATATATGTGAAAGCATTCCTTGATGTTATAATTTCAATTGTAGGTTGGATTTGATTGTGTTTCCCATCATGTTGTCTAGCATAGCAAATCATAGTTGATAGATGTATGCTTTATGCTTGAGCCTTGAGGAAACAGACAATGATTATTATTAGGATGATTATTAAGAGACCAGACAATGGTTATCATTTAGTTTGCATGCTAGAATATCTTTCATTATATAGACTGCTTGTTGGCTCCATAACGTTCTTGGAGAACTGATTGGCTTACGAGTTGGTTTCCATAATTTTGATGTCTTGATTCAGAGACGAGTGACAGGGGAAGTTGTCCCTGTGGTTGAAATCTAGCTTGAGTAGTTCTTTCAATTTTTCCATATCTACAGCTGAGATTCTGCCTTTAATTTTCAGTAAGTTAAAACGTATGTCTGTTACTGTGGATTTATGTATTTTGTTTCTTTTCTTCCTAAGGTTCGGGAATTTGTCAATGGTTACAACCTACTGCGTGAAATGGGATTCTCATCAAACAATGTTGCGGAAGTCTTGCTCATGTATGACAATGACACAGACAAGGCATTGGCACATTTTCTTAACAGCTCATCTTAAGGATGATATAGATTGAAGTAGTTGTATGTGAGTGAAAACTGGAGTTAAAAATCTTGATTCTTGAATACCATGTTTTTGGTGTGGTTGCTTTTTCTGCTTTGAAACAGATTGTACAAAGTTATTACAATATGATGTTTTATGTCCCTCCCGATAAAGGAAGAAAAAAAATTCTATTATCTCTATTGCCTTGTTGGTGGTAAGTGTATGAATGAAATCATGGATGTAGTGCTCCTCAGTCCTCGATATCAGTGTTTTGGAATATCAGGGAATTTTCGCAGATATTGCCTATTATCCCATCAAGAATTGGCCTTGAAAATCTTAATGTATGGAAAGCTACCTGCAATTACAAATACAGATCAAATGGAAGTATCACTTGGTGATAATTTAGTTAACTGTGTAGCGCTAAGTGAGCAATTAGACTTTTACCAGTGCTATAGAAAGGCCTTAAAATACCTTGCATTTAAAGCCTCTGCAAATCAGGTGGAAGATTCTTGGAGAGCTTAGAGTCCAATCCTTTTATGACAAGAACACCTTCTAGGTTGAGCTGAATAAGTGGACGTTGTTTGCTAATTTGCTAATGGGATAACACTTAGAAAAAGAAAAAAAGAATTGACAGTTATGGACTTGTGTTGCAGGATTTAGATGTTAAACCACAACAAATTATATGTCAAAAACTACTGAACTTTGTAAAGCAAGAAAATTCACAACCAGGCTTCTTCTATTGAGAAATTCTCAAGTTTTTTTTTTTTTTTTTACAAGCACATTAAAATTCAAACATATAGTACATAAATCAAATCAAAGCCAGTAAGATAATAATTACATGAAACAGAACTAGTAACTATAATAGGAAAAGAGATAAAGATTAGATGATGATGAGGTCCATTAATTAATTAAAACTCTTGTTGTTAGCTTTTTTGTTTTCCTCTCTTGAGACTTGATCTTTCCAAACTCTGGACTTAAACAGTGTAAAAGCCTCCGTAGGATCTCGTCGTTTGGAAGCAGCACCATGTCTCCCATGAGCCATTGTGGGTTTGGTTCAGTTATTTTCATCCTGGCACAGGTCTTCAAATTAAGCTGGCCATGAAGACCTTCACTCCCCCGCAGACAAACACCTCCACTTCTATGGCTTCTGATTTGACGTTGATCGGAAGCAGCACAGCCGAGCCGGTGCTGGGATAATTTCGAGCCTCCCCTCCTGGGATTGGTGGAAAGTGGAAACCTCCTCCTCACCACTCTCTTCTTGAGTAGTAAGTTTCGGTCGGAAATGGTTGTAAAGTCACCACTTCCAGTTTCCACCGACTTCTCCCTCTCCATTTGATCTGTACCATGAACAGCGACCCAAGCATTGAACCCTTGTGCATTTGAAAGATGAGACAAATGCTTCAAGAAAGACATGTTTGGGAGAAGAAAAACCATACTGAAAAGAAAAGCATTCTTTTGATTCTGACCTTCATTGCGATATGGCCTCTCTTTATTATATAAATATAAATATAATACTCTGAAATTGCCCTTCCTTTTTATTAATTCATACTCACTAATACAACTGATTCGGTGGTCCAACAAATCTTCCATTACTAGAAAGTAGAAACTCTCCCTTCCATAGAAAATAATGCAATTTGGAATTCAGTCCTTCAACTATCACACCCAAACTTTCCCGAAAGTAGACATTTGAAAGGACTAGTTTTATTCAATTATTTCAATGCCAGCTTCAATTTGGATGTTTTATTTAGTAATAATGAAATCAAAGCTAAGTTGATAGCTACGGGAAACGGAATTACTAAAATGGGAAAATGAATAATGAAAGGAAAAGGGATAATAAGATGAGCTGCTTTCCAACTCTGCTTTTGCTGTTTTTTCCTCTCTTCATACTTCAAGTCTTTGCAGGTTATACATTATAATTTAGATACAAGTTGGCCATGTATTTCATGGAGTCATCAACTTAATTTATAAATTTACTTCTATTAATGCAAATGAGATCAACTTAAAATAAATTACATATATGTATATATCTCTGAATAAAAGAATAAACTTATATATTATATTGAATAAGTCTAAAGAACAGGCAAACTGGAAAAAGGAATCTTTGTAAACCTCCTAAACATCCTATGATCAACTCTATAATAAGCCTTTAAGTCTACTCTCAACAGTTCATCAGCTGGTGGTCAAAATAAGTTCTACTGTGCAAGCAAGAAGCTCTGTAATCAAAATTTTAGGAGCCATTCTTTCTCTATCTGATTCTGTGACTATTTGAAAAAAATATAAATTCCATCCGCTATAACCATCGATAGTATCAAATTCTCTATTTGATCTCCAGGACCAGAAAATAAATTCAAACTCCAGAACAAATTGCTCCTGAAACCACAGCCAAAGAAAACAAAAGGTTACATGTTAGTTACCCTAAGAAATAGCCAAGTCAATCTCTCTGGTAGAAAGTTCTCAGTTTTTGGTGTCTATGCCTGAAAGGCTGAAACTGTTTACTATCCCTATGGACTTACACTACAGCTGATTTGCTAAAATATACTTATTCATGTACTCGTTTGTTGCGGCATTCTGGATATAAGTATTGTCATTAATACACTAACAATCCATCACTGTATGGTTTACACAGAGGGAGTCTATTTGAGAAAGCAGGCCAGCTGCTTGGTGTGTGTGTGTGTGTGTGCGAGAGAGAAAGAGAGGGGGCAAGAGAGACCTGTTGACCAAGACGAGCAGCAAAACTTCGCTTCATCTATATGTTTGACATCAAGCCCTAAAAACCAGGACCCGGCACTGACATCATCATGGGCATAGGTACGCAGAAGAAATCTGCAGTCAACATATCAGGATCAACTTCTTGCTTTATAATGGCATGTAGGTTATGAAGTAGTGGAACCAAAGAACAAAGGACCTGACCTGTTTATTGAAATAAATTTAGCCAAAGCTCTTGATATGACATACATTTCACCTGAAGCATGGCGAAAGTATCTGTGCAATGCACAAGGAGGAAAGAAATTATTAAAAAAAAAGTTCATAGCAAGAAAACAAATATAAGGGGGAAAATGAAAAATATTGGAAATATGTTATTTATTTTTCTGTCCATAAGTAAGGTAGTTGCATATTTTCCACCCATTTCCAAGGTTTTGGTACTTAAATTAAGAAAAGGAAAACAGATCTTTATTCTTGATAGTGCGAGATACTAAGTACTATTAACAGTGTATTGCGTTCTATGAGATTTTATCAAGAGGGCATTAGTAACAAGCATAATAAATTCAGTCACAGATAATTTCATCTATATGTCCCAGAAAATGAAATTAGTAACGGCAGAACTTACGATTTTTTATCACCAAACTTCCACCAATCTGGTTCATACCATTTATGGCCCCTGCCAGTATGCAGTGTGTCAAGCGTGAAAACCAATAAAGGCTATTCAAATACATGAAACTCATAAATCTTAAACTGTAAAACCAAATTTAAATATCTAAGCCAAACTCACGGTTCAGAGAAAACTTCGCCCGATTTCATACATCCAATATAAACACGGGGTTTGTCCAGATGAGATGTAAGTGTAGCTCCCAAGGCATCTGAAAACAAGAAGTTGATAACATGTTAAGGCAAGCACTGAGCAAAGGTTTTATCTATGTGAAACAAAATCTTTGAATGGAAAGCTTATTTATCATGAAGATGATACAACATTGGGACACCACAAAGACTGCAGGTAATGAATTTGACAGATTTTTCTTACAATAAGCCAATAATTACATTGCCCAATAACTTTCGAACTAATTACTAGTAACATCTACTATGCTATCTATGGATTTAGAAGCGAAATCTGCTATGTTATGTTGTTTGCTACCTAATGCAGCATATGATCTAAGAACATGGTTTTCATCTACTGTATAGGGTCGCCTACTCGCCTTAGATAATCATATCATTGTGAGACCTCAAAAGGTTTCCTAAGTTGTTTTTCAAATCAAGTAAAAAGGTAAAACAACTTGATAATATAAACAAGGTGTTATAACTTTCTAATATTCTTTCAACATCATATTGATAGACATGGTTGATGTAGGGGATCAAAGAAAGATTGCAGGTTAACCATCTATTATGATACTAACCGATATTTACATAAACATCGTCATTAAGCTTTGCATAAAACTCAGCATCCCATGTCTCTGCAGCAAGAGCGAAAAACATTTTGGCCTTCTTTGGAAGCTCCCCAGGGGCCTCAACTTGATTCTGTTAATTAAGTATATAGAAAAGCAATCAAAAATAAGATCGAAGAGAATGAAAAGATCATATAGTTGAATTGGTTATCAACTCTATGAAACAAGACAAGTCATTTGCTCTCAACCGGCTTTTTGAAGCAATAGTTGGATGGGTGCTCCATTGACTTACAAGAATGATAAAATCATTTGTTTGCCTATTTTCATTGTCAATGCTCCTGTCTAAACTGTCCCCACGGTTTGCACTGCAAAAGTATGCAACTTTAGAATGTGTTCTAGGCATACCATCTTGATGATATAGCAAAGATCCTCAGAAGAAGAGAACAAATAATTGAAAGAGAAGCCTGTACCTTCTTCCAATGACAAATCGAGAAACTATGCCCTTCTCATTCTCCATTTTCTTCAAAGTTGCACCTGCCAAATAAACATTCATAAGTTCTAGTTCCCCGGCAAAGATATAGTCATTCTCACTGTGTCTCAGTACAAGTGCATGATTCACTAAATTGTCAGATGAAGGTGCATATTGTCTAACTTGAGCCCTTACACTTGAAGATTAATAGCTATAAGTGGGGCTGATTACAAAAACAAGCACCTAAGCAGAGAAATAATGATCTCCCATTGATCCCTTTTCGTTTCAACAAGAACTGTTTTACAAAAACTGAAAGAGGATGATTCTTCTATATGCCAACAATTTTATCCTTCCAACAAGAAAATAAATCCATTTACACTCCAATCCACTTAAGGAAACGGAATCCGACCAACATAGAGAGTACAAGAAAGAATCAGCTGACAGAAAAAAAAAGGTGTTCATACCACTTCCCATCCATGCTTTTCGGATTGCGTCTCTGTTGTGCTGACGTCCAAATCTTGTTAAAACTCCTATTACAACGAGTGGCCTTCTCTTTGAATCAGCCCCATTAGTATCTGCCGAGCGCTTCAAGGTAAAGCCCTCTTGTTTAGCAGCAGCCAGATCCATCTCAAGGGCAGATAATCTCTTATGTTGTTCCCTGATAAGAAAATGATACTCTCATCAAATTTTGATGTTGAAACAAAAATTCTCATTTAAAAGATAAAATCTAAGGACCAATCAAGACTAATTCTGAAAACAAACAAAAACAAATGGTTTTCTTACCTGCAGGCTATGATTTTCAAAGTATCATCCACTGATATAGCAGATTGGCCCTAAAATGTGAAATCACTCATTAACTCATTTCATATTTTCAATAGCAACAGAATTAAAGAGTAAGTAGCAAAGCCAATCTGATAAATTTATGCTACAAGTAAATACCACCATGAATATCAGAAATTCTCACCAGCCCAGTTATCCTATCAAGTTCCTTTATCAAATAAACCCTGTTTTCTGCATCCTGCCATAATCTATCTCCCCCAACAAACCAAAAAGAAAAGGAAAACAATCAAAACATTTCACATCAAAGTAATGAAAAAGGAAGGATCTCTAATCAGTAAAATTGAATTCAAAATTACCCAACAAATAAGATTGATAGAGAATTGACCTGCCAGCAACATAGAAAGAAGCAAAAATGGCGAACATGGAGATCAACAACGAAGAAATTCGAGTTCGAAATACCATAGCTGAGAGCATGGTATTGGATCCCTTCCTCTGCATTTTCTGCTACTTTTCAGACAAAAAAAAATATAATATAACAATAATTAAAAAAAAAAGAAAGGTGAAGATTCTGTTTAAAGGTAAACTGAGAACAAGTGATGTAAAAGAGAAGAGGGTGGATCTAACATCTTAAGTACAATCCAACTATGTGGGTTTTCAAAGATTTAACTGGAATGATCTGAGAGTTTCGTACTATGTTTTCTTTTTAAAAGGAGATGACCTGTCAGTTTCCAAAATGAAAATAATTCTCTTCTGGGTCTTATAATTTTGGGTTTCAGTGCTGTGCTATGCAGCTCCCCTCCCCTGCAAAGCACCAAATCTTTCGATTCTTTCCTTCCTTAAATACCCATTAGAAAATCAGAAACAATTTTACTTTTGATTTTCATTTTTCAAGGCTTTCTCTTTATGTATGTATTCATATTCATGGATGGTATTTATCAGTTTAGTTTTTGTTTGTGTAAGTAATAAATAAATGGAAATGTAATAATAATGTAATAATAAAGAAAAGTTGTTTCAATTGTGTCGCAGAGATGGAAAGCCAGACTAATTTTGGTCTGTTATTGTCTCTGCCTGTCCTTCATTACTGATTGCTTCCTTGCCAAAATTCCAGTAACAACATATAGTAGTAGAGTATGGGTGTGGACTGTGGTACATCCTCTGTAAAATGACACAAGTCAAGTAAGGGGTGAGTATTTGGCGGTTTAAGTGAGCCAGCCAGCCAGTCGGTTTCGATGGTTTTGGCGGTTCAAACCGTCAGACCGAAGTATGTGGCGGTCAGCTTTTGGTATTGGTTTTGTATTTTTAAAACCGATCAAAACCGACCGCCTAATATATATATATATATATATATAATATTTTTAATATTGTTTATACCTCAATTTACAATTGAGGGTAAATTGGCCTTATCATAATTACAATCAAGATGTGTGGTCAGGATTTAATCAAAAATTCTAAACGAACATGGTTTCTGCACCACCCTGATTCAAATTGAATTAGGAAAGTCTTGTAAATTAATTGCAATGGCTAAAATTAATTAATTATTAAATAAATAATAATTATTTTCTTGAATAGTTATTATTAAAATCATCAAATGTGCCGCCCCTAATTGGGTGAATGGCAGAGAAAATCAATCGGAAGCAGTTTCCTTTGATATTGCTGTCTGCTAGGGAGGCAAACAAGTAAAAAAGGAAAATTGCTTGTCATCTGACCATGAGATGAAAAATACCTCATGGACTCACATAGCAAGGCCCAAGTCGTCTCCCATACAGAGGAGAGGCCGCCCTCTGCCCTGCAGAGAAATATTTTTCTCTTCCTGCAGGAAGGAGGCAGAGAGTTAAAGTTTGTCAGCAAGAGAAACATATGTGCACGTGAGAGAGGCATGAGATTTTCAACCTCACACCTCCTCCATATAGTCGACCAACCATAGTGGAGAAATCGCCTAGCCTTGTTCCCCTCCCTGGGAGGCGAAACTACAACTTGTATTTTGTTCAATTAAGGACAAAATAGTAAAATTGACCAATTGAAGAGGCTAGAGGCCGGGATTTCAACCAAGGAGCATACCATGATGATCCTTGAGCTATGTAGATCATCTTGGTAAAATTTCATCCTATTCTGACATCGGAGTAAAAACTTATGCCCGGTTTTCAGTTAAGGACATTTTGGGGAGTGAAACCAAATTCACCATGATGGAGAACTCGAAATCACTTGAGATTTTTTCCATAGTCTTATGGAGATAATCTAAGCCTACTGGTGAAATTTTGGTTAAATCCGAGATTGTTTGCAACTTTTGCATTCTTTTCAATTAAGGACATATGGCTTTCTCACTCCGGTTTAAGCCATTTTCTTAATTAATTATTATTTTCATGATTTGAAGAGTTAAATATGACTAAGTATGAGTAATTTCGTGGCCTTGGTGTTTAAAGTCCAATTCATGATGTCAATTGGCCACTACTTAGTTAAATTAGCTAAATTCAGCACAAAAGAAGCAACGAAGGCTTGCTGCAATGTGATAGGAAGAGGAAGGAATTATCATCAACCACCCAGGAGGCAGATATTCATCTCCCATCCAAGCAGAGTGGCGCCCTAGTAGCTATTTTGTCTTCTCCCTAGTAGTTGGATGCAATCAGAAGAAGGAGGAAGCTTCACCGCACCTTCCTGGAAGCTGTCATCTGCATAAGAGGAGGATTTTGCCTTTCTCAGCAAGGCAAGCCCATTAAATGCTTAAGCCCATGCCGCCCCCTATATAAAGGTAGGCCATTCTCAGGTTTCAAGCAGATTCCGCATCTCAAACATTTCTCTCGAGAAATCAAAAACCAGCTCCTGCAGCTACAAACTTGCTCCGCGCAAAAAACCAAGCTCCGTGCTTATTTTCTCTCTGGCTCTGCGCCATTTTCAACCTGTTCATCACGAGTTCTTCAGTCGTTCATCAACTTTTCCTTGTCCAGATCTTGTCTCAGGACATTCAAACACTCTTTTAGTGTTTTTCTCTTGTTTTAATCTTGTCTCCGGACATACAAACACTGTACACATGTTCTTCATTCAGAAATAATAGATCAGTTTGTTATTTTCTTTTCAAATTCAATTGCAATCAAAGTAGATCTCCTAGATTTGATCCAAATAGAGAGAGGCCCAGTTACGAGAAGCAGTTCGCTTGCGGATCCAATGATTTAAATGCTCTGGTGTGACTTTGATCCAGTCCCCACAAATCGCTCTGATCTTTTAATCTGCTGCTCCGTGCACCAGATCCAGTTTTTACAACCTCTTTGTCAATTTCAGCAAATTGACTGGCACGCCCTCATGCTGTCATAAAGAATTCTCCGCGAAAACTCTAGCAAGAGATTTTTGACGTAACAAATATATATTTATATATTATAATATATATAGTAAATTAATGATATATATATATATATGATATATAAAAAATATATATAATTATATAGATAATAATAATTTATAAATATAAAAAATTAGAAAATATATAAAAGGCTAAAGGCAGATCAGAAACCCTCAATCTAAAAAGTAAAAACCAAAACTCTCTTCTTTCGTTTCTCTTTCCTCGCCGCTCGACCCCTCTCTCTCTCTCTCTCTCATCTCTCACAGTCTCTTTCTCTTTCATTTTCTTGTGTTTTTCTTTGATTTCGATCTAATGTAGTCAGTTAATTTCATTCCACATCTTCTCTTTCACCGAATCCCTTTGTTTCTTGATCTTTTTTTAGTTTTAAACTCAGTTTTCCTAAAGCAAACCCTAAATCCCCATTTTATATTTTCACCTGATTTCAACCATCGAAATCTTTACTGTTGGAAGCTTCACCAGATTAAGAAGTTGGAATCCCGAATCTGCTACCAACAAATTGTTACATCAAAGGTATGAACTTTAGTATTTTTGCTCAGCTTCCAAAAGCTCTCGCTTTTACTCTGCCTTTTGGTATCAATTTCTCATCTCTTTTTATTTTATCTCAGACTTTTAGTAACGTCTCTTGATCTTTTTTTCCCTACATTTTTCGTTGTGATAGATGTAAGATAGCTGCATAATATGAAGTGAAATTCCATTGTTGATAGTGGTCAGTCATATATATTATGAATTTTCCATTATCATTTTTTATGTGATCTTTGTTGATGCTTTGCTTTTGCTGGTAATATTTTAAAGTCAGGGGGATCTGTAATAATCTTTGTCCATTATGTCCAGAGTTAACATATTCATTGTTGATGCGTCATTTGTCACACGATGATTCTTATTTTGTTCCTTCCAAAAGATATCACATTGGCTGATTATGGTTTAAAGTAGCTTGCAATTCAGACTCTCTTGCCTGTGTCTTTGCTAAAGTGGCTGGTTATATGTTAACCCGTAAGTTTCTTACCAGTTGTGATATGATGATTTGGGTTACACTTTCTAAGAGGGAACTGTATATGAGCTTATGTCATAGTACTTTTTCACGCAGTAGTTGTTGATCAAATGGTTGTGCTTGCAACTAGTTTCCAGATTGCATTTGAACTTAGAGCGTTGTTATGTTTAATCATGTATGTTAATTTCTACTATATAATATGCTGGAGCAGAGACAGAGTTAATGGAATTCAAACCTTCGACTCAAAAATTAATGAACTGCATAATATAATATGGATACGAGTTGCAAACTGAATTGTTTTATATGAATTAGTTATTGATATGGTATTTTGGATATAAAGTAGTCCTTTAGAGTCATTTCTTTTATGATTCTTTCTGCCTTTCCCCTGCAAGTAAACTGAAGATGATTAAAGTTCAATCTATCTTTGGCATAATTGAAATTATCTTTTAGCATATGGTGGGCATAAAGGATTTCTGTGCTTAGCTAATCAAAGCCTTAAGGGTCACATATCGGTTTTTTTCTATTCACTCTCCTATAGTTGGATTTTTATAAAGGAAGTTTGCACCTATGCTAGAAATCTTAAAGTTCTGTTCACTGGTTATATGTGTTTCAGTGTTTGATAAAATTTCATCCAAAATCTGATCTGGCCTATCGTTTGAATGAACAAAATTCTGTCATGGGCCCAACCTAATGTAGGTCTGCGGGGTTCCACACTGCTTATACAGTCATCTGTTTGTTTTCATTTTTATTGATGAATTTATTGTGATCTTTATTTATGTGTATTCATTCTCCTTGCTCTTTTGGCTCCAGTGGAGTTACTTATTCTTTTGTTTATTTTGCAGATGCCAGACATTGAAATACCAGACATTGTAGACATACAAGTTGATGTTAGTGAAGAGACAGCTGAGGATGAGAGAGAGGATTCTGGTGGTCAAGGCGAGACATCAACTCAACCTCAATACCAAACACCTGCTGGAAACACCCAACAAGGTAACCCTAAACAACCCACACTACCTAGGGAAATGGCTCTCACATCTAATGTTTGGGATCATGTAACTAGGTATAAGGATGAGAGTGGTTATCCTAGAGCTAGGTGTAACTACTGCAATGCTAGGAAATTTAAAGCTCACACTAAAAAAATGGAACATCTAGCATTAGAAGGCATGTAATGAGTTGTTCTAAAAACCCTCTAGTCATAGCTGCAAGAGAAAAGGACCCTACACAAACTAAGATTGTTCTTCCTAAAGATGGAGGAGAGGGTTCATTAGGTACTTGGGTTTTTAGTCAAGCTGATGTTAGGAAAGCTGTGGCTAAGATGATAATCCTAGATGAATTGCCTTTTCGGTTTGTTGAGGGAAAGGGTTTTAGGGAGCTAATGGCAGAGGCATGTCCTAGATTTGTGATCCCTTCTAGATGGACTGTAGCTAGGGACTGTTTTAGGTTGTATGATGAAACTAGGAAGAAGTTGAAGGGGAGTATTAAAGATGGGGGTGGGTTTAGGGTGTCTATCACCACTGACACATGGACTTCTGTCCAAAAATTGAGCTATATGTGTGTAACAGCCCATTATATTGATGCTGAATGGACCCTTCACAAGAGGATAATCTTTTTTTATCCTATACTTAGTCATAAGGGGGAGAACATACGTAAAACACTTGAAAGTGTTTAAAAGATTGGGGTTTAGTTGATAGGATTTTTGCTGTCACAGTTGACAATGCCAAGGCCAATGCTGTGGCTGTAGATCATTTAAGGAAGGTTTTTGTTTATAGAAAACAACAATTGTAGATGGTAAATACTTGCATATGAGGTGTGTAGCACACATCTTAAATTTGATAGTTTCTGATGGATTGGGGGAATACAATGAATCTGTTGCTAGGATTAGGGATGCAGTGAAGTATATTAGAAGCTCAAATGCAAGGTTGGCAAAGTTTTTTGAATGTGCTAAGGCTGAAGGAATTGTTGATAAGTCAGGTCTATGTCTAGATGTTTTGACAAGGTGGAATAGCACATTTCTCATGCTTGAGCATGCTTATAAGTTTGAGAGAGCCTTTGAAGTTTTTCCAGATGCAGATCCACATTTTAGGCATGAACTTAGGGTAAATGGGGTGCCTACCAAGTCTGAGTTTGAGAAAGCTAAATGTCTTTGTGAATTTTTACAGAAATTTTACAAATTGACATTTAAAGTTTCTGCATCTACCACTGTTACATCTTCTAACTTGTTTGATGAAATCTTTACTATCTCCAATGCATTGAGTCAAATGCAAAACAACCCCAGCACTGAGTTGAGCGCCATGGCAATCAAGATGAAGGAAAAGTATGACAAGTATTGGGACCAAGTAGATAAGACCAATATGTTGGTCTATGTTGCTGCAATTTTGGACCCGAGAAAGAAGCTCAACTTTGTGGAATTCTGCCTTCACAAGATGCATGGGGATGACAAGGCTTCGACACTCATGTCTGCTATAAAGGAAGCTCTGAAGGACTTATTTGAAGAATATAGGAGAGCCATTAACCCGCAGACTTCTCAAGCCAAAGGAGCTGCAGATTTGATGGATGAACAAGTTGATGATGACACTGGTGATGCAATGCAGTAATTCCTCAAGCATCAAAAGGTAAGTTTGTTGTTTAATACTTTTATCCCTGTTTTATTTTGCTAATTTGATTGCTATTTTACTTTTCGATAATAGCTAGTTTCCTGATTTTCATGTTTACTAATTCCAAGGAATCCGGTTGAGAAGCAAACAAGTCTGAGTTGGACATATACCTGCAAGAGCAAATGAAGCAAGAGGCTGGTGCGTTTGATGTGCTTTTATGGTGGAAGTTGAATAGTCTAAGATTCCCTGCCCTTTCTTTCCTTGCGAGGGATGTGCTTGCTGTTCCAGTTAGCACAGTGTAGACACCGAAATTTGGGTTTAATTATTTTTAGGACAATCCCGTTATTTTTAGTCCAGGTTTAGGCTCATGTTTTAATTTCTTTTATGATCTATGTAAGTGGGTTTATTTTTACTCAAGTAAATTGAGCCCAAACCCAAAAAGGGAATGAGTCTAGGGTATAAAAAGCTAATTAAGTCTAGGGTTTCGAGGGAGGAGATATTTTTAGTTTAGGTTAAAAAATTGATAGAGCCGATTTTGGGAGGAAAAGAAGATTTGGGCAAACAAAAAAATAAAAGAGAGAGGAGACGAGAGATAGCAAAGAAAAAAAAGAAAAACAAAAGGGAGACAAGCACGCTTCCCAGGAAACTTTCAATCAGTGAAAGTTTGTTAACGTCACCAACCCAATTTCAATTTGGTATAATGATCTTTCATGGCCTTTAATTTTTCTGTTCTTCCAATTAGGTTATTGATTTTAATTGTTGAATAAATGATTATGAGTATATGGTTTTGATGCATATCAAATAAGCTTTTATCTTTCGATTATTATTTAGATTAAAAGGTTTTTTTTTTCGTGCCAAAAGAAAAAGATTCTGTTTTGTTTTAGATTTGTGCAATTGATGTGTAATAATCCTTTA
>AWUE01013677.1:0-48132 GCA_001974825.2 Corchorus olitorius | reverse complement strand
TCCAAAGTGAGAAAGTGCTTTAACACCTGGGAGGTGTTAAAGCACTTTCTCACTTTTCTCGTGAAAGTAATTTTAAGACAAAATTACTTAAAAGGACCTTATTTTTAAATTTAAAATATCCATCAAAGGGTATTTTAATAAATTTAACTTTACTTTCTTAGGAATTTAATTTAAACTTTAGAGGTTAAACAAACATGCTAAAGTATTTTCTCAAGACAAAACTTTCTAGTCCTAAACTTTCTATAGAAAAACTTTCTACCTTTTTATTTTCTATAGAAACTTCCAAACGGGCTCTAACCTGTCCTTTCGCAGTTCCTGCACAATATTCTTTGTGGAACCAACCATAAAAGAATTACCATAGTCTGCGGCAGCATCCGATTGAGCACTATGAGGTGCGGCAGGTAAAGACAGAGCCACATCAGTGGATGCCACAGGAAGATCTGGAGAATCAATTACCGCAAGAAAAATTGGAGATGAATTCACCGTAGGAAAAACTTGAGATGAACTTACCGATGGCTGTACAGAGACATTTGGCACTGGCAATTGCGGTGCCTGCTGCATTGATGATGCTGGTGGTGGTTGAAGTTGGATAAAACTTGGAGAAACAGACAAAAAAGATGAGTCTCTAGAACGAAGATCAGAAGCAATAGAAGTAGATGGAAACAGAAACTCATTCTCCATAAACACCACATGGCGAGAAGTGTAGAATTTATTGGCAGTAAAGTCAAAACATTTATAGGCACTTTGGTGATCACTATACCCAACAAAAATGCATGGATTGGACCGAAAATCAAGTTTGTTTTTAGAATAAGGTCGAAGCCATGGATAACATAAACAACCAAAAACTCTAAGTTTAGAATAATTTGGATCTCGTTTAAACAAAAGTTGAAAGGGAGAGTGATTATTTAAGACAGGAGTGGGTAACCTGTTGATTAAGTAAACGACATTTTGAAAAGCCAAGGTCCAAAATTTTGAAGGCAGTTTAGCATGGTAGAGCAAGGCAAGACCAGTTTCGACTATATGACGATGTTTTCTTTCGAAGACACCGTTGTGTTCTGGTGTATGCGGTGGTGTTTGAAAATGAGATATGCTAGAGCTGGCAATTGGGCGGGTTCGGGTACTTTGGGTTCAGGTTTTTTCGGGTTCGGGTATTTTTGGGCTCGGGTTAAGTCGGGTTCGGGTATTTTCGGGCTCGGGTTATGTCGGGTTCGGGTATTTTCGGGTTCGGGCTCGGGTCGGGTTCGGTCTCGAGTTTGATTTCGATTCGATATTCAGAGTCCGATCTGGATTTGGCTCATCCCGGTTCAAGTGTAAGTTCTTTTTAAAGATTTTTCTAAAGAAAAATAATTGTTTTATCTTTTATATTATAAGTTTATTGATAATATATAATATAATAATATAATATAACATTATTATCAATATATATAAAGATTGAATAATTGATAAAAATTTGTAACAAATGATTAATAGCGAAAAAACAGTCTCATCCATAAAGACATTTAGAGAGTTTCGAAAACTCAACCACTCGTTGAAAAATGAAAACCCTTCTTCAGAAAGACTACGGTCTCCGACCATTATTAAGTGGCGTGCAACATTTAAATTAATTGAATTAAATATAAAATACATATACTTTATTACTAATTTAAATTAATCAATGCTAATCAATTCTAAATTATTGCAAATTAAAACAAATTAAGCATTAAATTAAATAAATAATTAAAATGAAAGTCTTAAATTAAACAAATTAAAAGTTGATAGACCCTTAATTGAACCACTAAAGAATTTTGGGGATTGAACTGAACTAAAATAAGGGACTAAATTGAACAAGGATAGAACTTTCGATTTAAACTTTTACTTTTGTTTCATCATCTGCTTTCGTAGACTCTTTATTCGTTTAAAAAAAATAAAATTTCATGTATTTAATTAATTATACTTTAATTAGTTATAAGGTAATTTTTAGTCTTTTGCTTTAAGTTATATAAGTTATATATATATATATATCTAATTATATATATTTAGTAGTTTAACACTTTTTATATTGATTAATGAATCATTTAATTGTGATGATTATTATATAAGTTTTATTATATTCATATATATAATAGTTTTATTTAATATTAAAGGAAATATATTTTTTTTCTAACCAATAAAATAATTTATTTTATAAATTATTATTAAATTCAAATTATTTCGAGTTCGGGCTCGGGTCGGGATCGGGCTCGGTCTCGGGTCGGGTTCGGGCGGGTTCGGGACGTTGACTTTTCTGGTCAACTTGGGTAATTTCGGGTTCGGGCTGGGGCGGGTTCGGACGAGTTTCGGGTTTCGGGTTCATTTTGCCAACTCTAAGATATGCCATGCAGTTGGAGAAGTTGTTTAAGTTTTTCATATTCTCCACCCCCATATGAGAAAACAGAGATAATTTGTGCCTGAAAGAACTTCTCAACAAGAGACTTAAATTTAGGAAACAAAATAAAAAGATCAGATTTCCTTTTCATAGGAAAGAACCATGTATATCGAGTAAAGTGATCAACAAAAATAACAAAATAGGAGAAACCCTCAATAGAAAGATCAGGGGAAGGTCCCCAAACATCAGAGTAAATCAACTCAAGAGGACGAGAGCTAGACAATGTAGAAAAGGCAAAAGGGAGTTTATGACTCTTACTACATTGACAAGCATTACAAACAGAGAAATCAGAAGAACTAGATGACAACTTGAATTTATTCATTAGAACTTGAAAAATAGACCGAGAGGGGTGTCCTAGCCGACCATGCCAGTCAAGGGCAGAGACTCGTTTGGAAACAAGAACGGTTGGCGACCTAGTAGGAATAGAAACTGGGAGTTGATAAACACCATCAATGAGCTTTCCCCGCGCCAGTACCTGCTGTGTCTGCACATCCTTAACCAAAAAATAATCATCATGAAATTCAATGAAAACATTATTCTCCTTACAGAACTTAGAAACAGAAATAAGATCTTGTTTCATGGCAGGAACACATAAAACATCCTCTAACTTGACAGATTTATTTTTGCAGCGGAAATCAACAATACCATTATATATGTGTAATAGACAAACCTTTGCCATCTCCAACAATAACTTCATTAGTACCATCATAATCGGTGACCAAAGATAAATCCTGAAGATTGGTTGTAACATGATCAGTGGCACCCGAATCCATACACCAATTCTTAGTTGTACCCGAATTCTGATTCCAATGCTGAACACTGCCAACAACAGAAGAAGTAGCAAAATTCACACGAGGTGAGGAGGAGGAAAATTGTTTCCCCTTACGACAGGATTTGGCTAGGTGACCAATCTTGTCGCAGATCTGACAGACAGGTCGAGCGGCGGGAGAAGAACTCTTGTTGTCAGGAAATCGAGAAAAATCACGATTCCTAAAGCCACGAGAATCAGGGTTAGTGGAAACACGTCTATTGAAATTAACAATGGGAATGCTTACATCCATAGGAGGTGTTTTCTGTTGCTTGAGATAGAGTTCATGCGCTATGAGTAAATCTTTCAGTTGCTCAAAGGAAAGTGGAGTCTCCCTCACACGAATGGCAGCAACTATCTCGCGGAATTCAGATCCAACACCTTTGAGGACATGGAGCACAAGATCATCATCATCAACTGGAGTGCCAGTGAGCCGGATTTCATCATCTGCTGCAGAAACTCGCCAACAGGTTTATTATCCTGCCGCGTAGAGGACAGTTTATTTTTAAGAGCGATCACTCTAGACCGATTGCGATTGGCAAAAGCTTGAACCAAGGTCTTCCATGCGGCATAGGAGGTTGTGGCAGATGAGACAAAAGGAATAATGGCTTCCAATGCGGAAGCGATAATGGCATGCAAGATGATTTTATCCTACCGAACCAAAAGGAATAGGCGGGATTGGAGACCGCCTTCCTATCACTTTCAATAGTCTTCGGTGGTGCCGGAAAACATCCATCGACATAACCGGAAAGATCAAGGCCACAAAGTAAAGCATTGAACTGTGCTTTCCATGATGCAAAATTTGTGGCGGTAAGTTTAACGGGTAGCTGACTTGTGGCGCTAATGGTTACAGGGGTAGCAGCGGAAGAAGAAGTGGCGGCCATATGAGGAAAAAAATGTGAAAGGTTGAAGAAAACAAAGAAGAGAAGGTCGTAGGAACGAAATCTTGAATGAATCAAAGAAGAAGCTCTGATACCATATAAGAATTATGAATACACAAATCTGAAACTCCAATCCATGAGAGGTTGAACCTTTATACTTTTTTTTCCTAGGTATTTTTTATCAATAAATTTATGGTGAGACTTTTGTTCTTAATAATTTGATTTTTATGTTTGAATATGTTTCTTATCCCTATACTTCATCTTATGTGTTCATGTTTTGATAGATTTGGTGGCCAACTTATCTTGATGATTATGAATGTTATAGTTAGAATCATTGATTCAAAGTAATAATTGAATTTAGGAGTCCTAGTTCAATGGGATATCAAACCTTATTGAAACCTATAGGCCGAATGGAAATAGGTGCAGGTGAGTTTGGTTTTAATTTATTTATGCATGCAGGCAAATAATAATCTTAATGCTTTATTATGTGATGGAATAAAAGAGTTGATCTTTGGGCCGAACGAAGTGAGATTGACTAGTAGCATGTTAGGGTTTGTAGGAGTCCTCGCCCTAGACCATTTATTCAAATAGAGTTGTTTAAGATATTAAGAGGATTACTTTATTCCAATGAAAATTGATGTCTACGTCTTAGGCTATATATCGATTTGGGGTAATTTATGATTCTTAATTGATTGCAATTTAAATCAAGTTCATGCTTTGTGTCTATGATCCATGATTTATTTGATCAAAATAATTACCTAAGGAAGAAGAAGTATGTTTTTAATTAATTGTTTTGTTAAAATTATTTTCTAGATCTTTAGTTTAGTTTTATTAAAATTGTTTTCTAGTTTAGTTTAGTTATTTTGAAAAACTCATAAAAATCCCCTTTGTTAAGATTTTCTTTAGTGTAATTTGGCTTTAATTTGTTTCCACCTTCTCTGTGGGATTCGACCCCTACTTGCCCTAGCTAATAGTTATAGGTTTGTGGGGATTTATTTTGTGGTTTTTCAACGACCGGTCATAATTAGTTAGCATAAGTTGCCTCCCATAAGCGCTTTGTTTAAAGTCTTTGAGCTAGACTTTGCTCAAATTCACTTTCCAAAGGGTTGGGAAAAATTAATTTTCTCCACAATGAAGCTCATGAATTCCTTAAGTAAGGATGGCATGGTGAGTTTTTCTTCAATTTCATCATCTTCAATTGAATTCTCCATGCCGATGGAATTAACATCAAAAGATGGATCAATGGATTTAGATGGTGATTTTAAACCATGAAAGTTTATGATATCTCCATCAATTTCCATTGTTAGTGATCCAACGGAAATCTTACCTTGCACACGTTTCTTGTTGGTGCATAGCTCCTTAAGAAATTTTGCATATTTTGGAATTTATTGAATAGCATCCAAAAGTGGAATATTCACCTCAACTTTACTGAATGTCTCCAAGATGACAGGATCAATTTCATTCTTCTTTTTGGTTCTTGTATGATATGGTTCTAATTTAGGCTTTTCAGGAAGAATTTCCTTCTCCACTTTCTTTGAATCGGTGGCAAGTTCATCATTGACTTCAGTGTCAATTTCAACAGCTTTAATTAACTCTTCAAGTTTCGGCATTGATATTTTCTTATGCTCCTCTTCGTATGCTTTAACAAGTAGAGGCTTATCTAGCATCTTCCCACTTCTTAACGCAATTGAGCTTACATTTTCTTTGGGATTGACTTTTGATTGAGCAGATATCCTAGCTTGGCCTTCCAATTTCATATCTCTGACTTCGTTTGCCAATTTTCCCATCTCTTCAATTATTGTGTCAACAGTTGTCTTCACTTGATTGAATCTATCTTGAGCAGTCTTTTGAAATTCAAACTGCGATGAAGCAATTCGTGTAACAAAATCCTCAAGTTTGGAAGAATCACCTCGCGGCTTTTGAGGAAAAGGGGGTCTTGGCTGAGAAAATTGTTGTCTTGGCTGAGCATTGGATTGATTACTCCTACGAAAATTAGGGTGATCTCTCCCTCCAGGAGTATAGTTTGTGTAGTTTGTGCCAATTGCATTAATTTCTTCAACATCGTCTTCGAAAAGAGTTGGGCAAGCATCGGTGTAATGTGTGTCCAAACAACAAATTCCACAGTGTTTGGGAACACTTGGAGTAACCTTGCCTTCCATTAGCTGGGCTAATTTTGACAATTGTAGGTTAGTAGAATCCAATCTTTGTTCAATGCTCGTCATATGAGATGATGATTGAGCAATTTCAGCTACTTTTCTCACTTTGGGGTCTCTAATTCCAGTTTGTTGAGCACTAGCTGCCATACTTTCAATCAGTGTGTTTGCATCATCTGTAGTCTTATTCATCAAAGATCCTCCAATAGCAGCATCAAACACATGTCTTTCTAAGTTGGTTAAACCTTCATAGAAATACTGAACAAGTAGATGAGACTCAATTCCATGTTGTGGGCATGAAGCAACAAGTCTATTGAATCTTTCCCTATATTCATATAAGCTCTCATCAGGATTCTGCCTGATTCCACTGATTTCCTTTCTGATGTTGGAAACCTTGTGTGCAGGAAAATACTTCGCTAGAAAGTGTCTTTTCCTATCCAGCCATGTTGTGACTAAACCAGCAGGTAAACAATAAAAGTAATCTTTTTCTCTATCAACTAGAGTAAAAGGAAAAGCTCTGAGCTTGACATGCTCATCAGTAACTCCTTGTGGTCTCATTGAAGAACAGGCCACGTACAAATTCATTCCGATAGCGATGTGGATCCTCTCCAGGTAATCCATGAAATTTGGGCAAGAGATGTATAAAACCAGATTTGAACTCGAACGGTGCTCAACATCTGTGTAAGTGATACTGATGGAGCCAAAAATAACCCTATTTTTATGGCTATTTTACTATGTTGTTGGATCTATTTATGCTTAAATATATGTTATTTTGTTAATATTTGTGATTTGAGTCTTTATGAGATGTGAAATTGATAATTTGATAATTTTCACTACTTTTGGAGCTATTTTGATGATTTTTTACACATATATGAGCAAAGTAATTTTGAGTATAGATTTGGAGATTCGAAGTTCGTGTTTGAAGATTTATTGAAGACAATTTGAAGATTTGAAGACCATTGAAGAATAATTTCAAGAGCAAGAATTGAAGAATGGAGCTTTCATTGCGAAGGATTGAAGACAAGCCATGAAGAAGTCCGGAAGCTAAGGAATTTTGGATATTTAATATGGGAAAATAATCAGCCCATATAAATCATTAATAGAAATTAAAATCCCAATTAATGACTCCTATATTCAAGGAAATATCCAAATCTCGTAGATTCCCGATTGTAGTCCTAACAGGATTAGGATTCAGCGCAGTCTCGGTAGAAAAATCATAACTTTATGCTCAGACCTCCGTTTTAGTCCCGTGAGTAGGCGTTGGAAAGCTAACTCCGAGATCTACAACTTTCCTTCAAAGTCCAAGACCCAGTTCTGCCATCTTCAAGCCTAAAAACGACGTCGAACTCCCTGCATGATTCCAGAAAATTCCAGGATCCTATTTTAACTTGGATTCTACTCTAGGAAGACTTTTAATCTAACATAGAGTCTAAGTTGGACCCAAAACCGTCCTAGACTCTTTTCCTACTTAGAATTGGGGTCTTGAGGGTTATTTCCACTATAAATAGCCACCTTAGGTCTAGGTTTTTGATGTATGTAGATCTAGAGATTTTATTTTGAAGAATTGTTGAAGATTTGGAGGAGTTTGCCCTAGGAGCCCCCCCCCCCCCCTCTTCTTCTTCCCATCCATAGATAAGTTTTCTTCTTATTCTTTGGATGCTCACTCAATTCATGAGTGAGTAATCCTTTTCTTTTCTCCAATGTAGAATTTAATTGATCTCTTGACTTATATCATGGTGAGATTTTGTACTTTTATATGAAAATTAATAGGGTATTTCTTAATATCTCTGATCGGTCGTCAGCAATCATAAAAATAATTCCCAACAAAATCCTAACTAAATAGATAGGGTAAGTAGGGGTCGATCCCACAGAGAAGGGTGCTAGACTTTATCCAAAAATTCAGTCCTTAAAATCTCTCAAAACAAAACACAGAAAGCAGAGGGTTTAGAATAACAATTAAGCAGAAAACAATTATACTAGAAAACAAAGCAGAGTAAATTAAATCTAAGTCTATGGCAGATAAGAAAGAAAACAATAATTAAGGATATACTTCTTCACCAATGGTAGAAAACAATCAAATTAATTATGGGTCCTTGATTTAAATGATAACTGGTCTAGGGAAAACCCTAACATGCTATTTAGATAAGATTAGCCGTCAAGCCTTAAATTACCCATTTTTCCTCCTAACTAATCGATTAGCCGTCAAGCCTTAAAGATTTGCTAGGATTCAAAGCATTAAGATCAACTTTTATTAGTTCTTTCACACATGCTTAATAAATAAAACCATACAACAACCAGATAAATCTGATCACTGGCATGCAAACCCAATTAACCCGCCGTCAAGCGCGGCTAACTTGCTACACACAATCAAACATGAACGTAAATCCGCTATTTGATCTAGCCACCAATCTCTCAAATTACCTCTTTAGTGGCCACAATAAATCAATAAAGATCAAGATTGTAGAATTAAAACAGAGTTTAACATGCTATCTATCAAGAATAAAATACCAAATTATAAGAACAGAAATCTCACCATATTTAATTGATTGAATTCACCAAAGGATCAGAAGTATTAAGAATTTAGCTACTCATGAATTTGGGAAAATCCATGAGCGGCATAAGAGTACTTACAAGACCTTGAAGGGGCGAAATCTTCTTGCTAAAAACCTAGGTATGCCGCACCTCCCTATTGCTAGAGAGGGGGGCGGCACCCTTGCCTAAAAAACTAGAAGAAAACTAGAAGAAAAGATCTAAAACTAATTGGTGTGTGTGTATATGTGATTTGTGTTACACGAGGTGGCTATTTATAGTGGAAATAACCCTAGGAATTCCAATCCTATCTTGGAAAGAGGTCTAAGTCGGTTTTGAGTCTAACTTAGACTCCAAGATAGATTAAAAGTCATCCTAGAGTATAATCCAAGTTAAAATAGGATCCTGAAAAAATCCCGAATTCGTGCACTGAATACGACAGAATTTTTGGGCTAGAAAACGGCAGAACTGGGTCTTGGACTTCAAAGGAAAGTTGTAGATCTCGGAGTTAGCTTTCCAACGAGAACTCAAAGGCTTCAATCGGAGGTCTGAGCAGAAAGTTATGATCTTTCTACCAAAATTGCGCTGAATCCTAATCCTGTCAGGACTAGAATCGGGAATCTACGGGATTTGGATATTTCCTTGGATATAGGAGTTATTAATTGGGATTTTAATTCCAATTAATGATTTATATGGGCTGAGTATCTTCCCATATAAAATATCCAAAAATACAAAAGCTTGAAGGCTTATCTATGGCTTGTCTTCAATTAAAGCTCCAATCTTCAATTCTTGCTCTTGAAATAAATCTTCAAAAATCTTCAAGTCTCCAAATTATCTTCAAATGCTCTTCAAACACGAACTTCGAATCTCCAAATCTATGCTCAAAATTGCTTTGCTAAAATCTGTGTAAAAAGTCATCAAAATAGCTCCAAAAATAGTGAAAAATAACAATTTCTCATTTTCACATCACTTAAAGGCTCAAAACACAAATATTATCAAAATAGCATATAATTAAGCATAAATGGGTCCAAAAATATAGTAAAATAGCCAAAAAAAAAGGGTCTAATTTAGCTCAATCATATTTCCCCCACACTAAATCTTTGCTAGTCCCTAGCAAACTAGTGTAGAAAGCTATGAAAATCACTAAACTTGAACACAAAAAAGACTCTGTAATCCTAAACTAATGCAAATCAAAATTCCAAAAATTTTCAAAAACTTTGAATGCATACACATATTAAGGATCAATGCAATTACGAAATCAAAATAACAAAGAATCATAAGAGCACTTAATTCAAAAGATCAACAAATAACAAGCATCTTTATTCTTAAGTAACCATAATTAAAGTAGTTCTAATCACTTACCATTCATTACATCCTATAATTAATTCTTTCCATAAGCTTATGTCTTCACTTTTATCTCCATTACTCAAAGGAATGCATATCACGGATACAAATCAAGGATTTTCGTGTGGGTTATAATAGTTTTTCAAAGGGTAATTGATTTTTAGAAAATTGAGGTTACTAACCTCGAAGTGTTCATGATTTGGGGTTACTAACTCCCATTTTTGAGGCTCCTAGCACTCTAGAAGGACTCCTTCTTTTTATTTTTTCAGAGGGACAATATTTCTGCAATTCCATGCCTCTTATCCTCTTTCCAAGGGTTACTAACTCCTTTTGTTAAAGAAAAGAGTGACAACAATGGATTGATTTTTTTTTAAGTATGCAGAAATACCTCTTCTCCTCTTGCATGAAAGCACTTCTTTTTTTTAAAAAAAACAATTTTTAACTACCTTTTTATATAAGTAGTCCCCCACACTTGTTCTTGACATATCCATAACATACTTTCATAATTGTAATTTCAATAAAAATTAAACATAAGTTCTAGAAATAGGCAATCATAGAAATAATGAACAATATGCTTTTATCACAAACTTCAATTATACCTAATCTAAGAAATCAGATATCATGCTATCAATCAATCAATCAAATAAAACTTTCTTAAAATTCTAAGTATTCTTCAATCATAATTAAATCAAATCAATTAATATATGCATAAAATTCAAAATTTTCGAAAAAATTATGGCATATATTAAGATCGTGATGCATGCAGACTCTCTCCCCCCACACTGAAAAGACACAATGTCCTCAATGTGGAAACACATATGAGATGAACACAAACAATTTATATTATGCATCAAAACAATAATCAATCAAGACAAAATAATGCAAGGAAAATTAAAAAGATAGGGTTAAAGAAAGCTTCTCTGTTTGTAGGCATAAGCTCCATCATTGCTTCTGAAACTGGACTCCTTTCGAATTCATCTTGCAATCGTCCAAATTAAGCTCCATTTGCTCTCCTTCGGTTCTTCATGTGAAATCATTGGGTTGCCTCCCAATAAGCGCCTTTCTTTAAGAGTCTTTGGCTAGACTGCCTTAAAGAAATTATTCTTCAAGGGTGAAGGAACTATGGGTATATTCCTTCAACAATTCCACAATGATTTTGAGAGTATCATTGATGGCTTTGAGAACTTCAAGTTGAATTTTATCAAGACTTGAATTCATCAAAGTTGATGTGGCGGCTAGGAATGGCGATGGCACGGGCATGGCTGGTGGTGGTACGGGCTTAACCGGTGGTGCAACGGTGAATGGGCAGTAATGGCTTAGTAGTGGCGCGACTTTAGGCGGATATGGCCTGGTAGGAGCATAAGATGGCGCAGCAGTGGCCGGTCCTATCTAGGTGGGGCGCGCGGAAGATGCATCGCTGGCCAGGCATGGCCGGGCACTTGACTTGGCTGTGGCCGGTCCTAGCCGGGCATGAGGCGCGGCTGGGGCTTGTGGTGCCGGGTATGGCCGGGCATGAGGCTCGGATGGTGCGGAGGAAGGCAGTTTCATTCGGGCAGGCGGCGCGGATGCTGGGCTTGGTGTGCGGACGGGTCCGGGTGTGGCCAGGCAGATGGCTCGGGTGGCCGAGCTGTGGCCGGGCATGTGTCTCGGCGCGGTTCGGTCATGGCCGTTGGTATCCGGGCCATAGGTGAGGATGGCCGGGCCGCAGCCGGGCGTTGGCCGGCTGAGTTAGCTCGATCATGGCCTTGAGCTTCTTCCTTTGGTTCCTTGACTTCCATCTTCTGTTTCTCTCCTTGTGGCTGAACTCCATGCTTCTTGGCTTCTTGCTCTTCCTTTGAGGTTGAAAATTCCGTCCTTCGGGATAATTCTTCAAACGCATAATATGCATTCTCCGGGGTTCTCTTCAATATTGGAGTGCGACTAGAGGAATCAACAAGAACTCGATCTTTGAGTCCTAATCCTCCATAGAAGATTTGGATTAGAATTCTTTTATTGAATCCATGTTGAGGGCAATCGATACACAACTTCTTAAATCTCCCCCAAAATTGGTGGAAATTCTCGTTTTAGCGTTGTCAAATGTCTTTTATCCTTTGTCTTCCTTTGGAAATCTGGGCAGATGTCATCGATGAAGATTCTTCTCGGGCTCCTTTCTTAGCACTTTTAACACTCACAACACAAACAAACTTGTTAGAATTCAATTGCGATTGAGATGAAATTCTAGGGTGGATTACATCACCATCGAATTCCATGGTCAATGAACCATTGAATACGTCAATTTTAGTATGGGAAGTTCTTAAGAAGGGTCTTCCTAATAAAAGAGGACATTGATCTTTCGAATATTCCATCTCCATAACAAAGATGTCAATAGGAAAAATCAAGTGTTCAACTTGAATTAAGACATTCTCTAGAAAACCTTTGGGATGAACCAAAGATCCATCAGCTAACTGCAGAATCACATCAGTATTTTTCAAAGGACCAAGATTTAAAGATTGATAAAAAGAAAAAGGCATAACGCTTAAAGATGCACCTAAATCTAGCATAGCATTCTCTATAACACTTCTTCTAATAGAACAAGTAATAGAAAACGTACCTGGATCCTTGCACTTAGGAGGTAAACTCTTTTGAAGCACAGCAGAGACATTAACTCCAGCACTTACCTTTCCTTGTAACCTTTTCTTGTTGGTACAAAGTTGCTTAAGTAACTTTGCATAGTTTGGAATTTGTTGAATAACATCAAGAAGTGGGATGTTGACCTCAACTTTTCGAAGTATCTCCAAAATATCTTGATCATCATCTTCTTTCTTTGACTTCTTCAATCCTGATGGAAAAGGTGACGCGGCATCAGTCTTGGAATCCTTCTTGTCGGCGACAGTTTCCTTGGCTTTTTCCATGGTGGTTGCGCCATCTTTTATGGGTTCAACTTCAATCTTGATTTCTTTGTCAGGCACTTGCAATCCCTCTTCTATGGTGTAGCTCGGTTTTCCTTCATCTTGTGCGGCATGGGTTGGATAGGGGTTTTCCAACTCTTTTCCACTCCTTAAAGTGATTGCACTTACATTCTCCTTAGGAGGTACCTTTGGTTGTGATGGGATCCTTTGTTGACCTTGTGTCTTGAGTTCACTCATGTCACTAGCCAATTGACTGATTTGTTTCCTCATCATCTCCATAGCTTCTCTCATTTGTTGCATCTCGATAGCTTGTGAGGATTGTTGGAAATTAGGCCTTTGATAATTCATCGGCCTTCCTTGATAGTTATCTTGGTTCCCATATTGTTGACTTGGTTGCTCGGCTCTCCAATAAGGTTCAGGCTTCCTTTGATATGCTCCTTGCATTCCAACAACATTGACTTCTTGCGCGGTGTGTTCCAAAGATGGGCACTTATCAGTGTAGTGTCCTTGTTTACAAATTCCACAAGCCTTAGGCACACTTGAAAAATTCGCATTGAATAAATCAGTGAGCGCAGCGACCTGTTGATTTGTTTCTTGAAGTTGTTGCTCCAATGAGGTGGAATGGGTAGAGACTTCATTGATTCTTCTTGTATTGCCTTCTATTGAATAGTCTTCTCAAGATCCAAATTGTTGAGTGTTGGCAGCCATGTTCTACACTAAAGTCCAAGCATCGGTGGAAGTTTTGTCTATGAAAGCACCTCCACTTGCAGAATCTATGGAAGATCTGTCAAACGGTAGTAATCCTTCGTAGAAGTATTGGATTAGCAATTGTTCAATGATTTGATGATTGGGGCAGCTTGCACATAGTGTCTTGAAACGTTCCCAATATTCATGCATTGTTTATCCATGGCGTTGCTTAATTCCGCAAATCTCCTTCCTTATACTTGATACTTTATGAGCAGGAAAGTACTTTTCCAAGAACAACTTCTTAAGGCTCGTCCAAGATGTGATTGAACCGGTTGGTAAGAGGTACAACCAATCTTTTGCACGATCCACAAGAGTGAACGAAAAAGTTCTTAGCTTGAATTGGTCTTCAGTAATACCTTGGATATTTGTTGATGTGCAGGCAATCTGGAAATCGGTTAGATGTTGGTGAGGATCTTCTCCAGACAGACCATGAAATTTGTGTAAAATCTGAATAAATCCAGATTTAATCTCAAATTTTGCAGTCGTATCTGGGTATCGAATTGCTAAGCGTTGTGCATTGACGTTTGGTGCATAAAGCTCTCTCAGGGTTTTAGGTTCTTCTTCGTTTGCCATGTCTTGTGATGATGTTGAAGCAGCAGATCTAGGAGAATTGGATTGGGAACTCGAATTAAAAACAAAAAATAAAAGAAAAAATATTTTTTTTTCGACGTAGGGACACAAATTTTTTTTATGACGCAAAAACTCTTTTTTTTTAGAAAAACGCAAAAACTTTTTTTTATAAGACGCAGAAACAAAAAAATTTTTTTATGACGCAAAAATATATTTTTTTTCGACGCAAAATAGAAAACCGATTTTTTTTTTCAAAAACGCAAAACACACAAAATTAAAAACGCAAAATAATTTTGTTTTAGATCAAATGAGTCTATTTTTCTTCCCCTGGCAAAAACCAGAAAAAGTTCCCTTCCCCGGCAACGGCACCAAAATTTATGATCAGTCGTCAGCAATTATAAAAATAATTCCCAACAAAATCCTAACTAAATAGATAGGGTAAGTAGGGGTCGACAGAGAAGGGTGCTAGACTTTATCCGAAAATTCAGTCCTTAAAATCTCTCAAAACAAAACACAGAAAGCAGAGGGTTTAGAATAACAATTAAGAAGAAAACAATTATACTAGAAAACAAAGCAGAGTAAATTAAATCTATGTCTATGGCAGATAAGAAAGAAAACAATAATTAAGGATATAGTTCTTCACCAATGGTAGAAAACAATCAAATTAATTATGGGTCCTTGATTTAAAAGATAAATTCAATATTAAATTCAAGATGAGAACTGGTCTAGGGAAAATCCTAACATACTATTTACATAAGATTAGCCGTCAAGCCTTAAATTACCCCTTTTTCCTCCTAACTAATCGATTAGCCGTCAAGCCTTAAAGATTTGCTAGGATTCAAAGCATTAAGATCAACTTTTATTAGTTCTTTCACACATGCTTAATAAATAAAACCATACAACAACCAGATAAATCTGATCACTGGCATGCAAACCCAATTAACCCGCCGTCAAGCGCGGCTAACTTGCTACACACAATCAAACATGAACGTCAATCCGCTATTTGATCTAGCCAACAATCTCTCAAATTACCTCTTTAGTGGCCACAATAAATCAATAAAGATCAAGATTGTAGAATTAAAACAGAGTTTAACATGCTATCTATCAAGAATAAATTACCAAATTATAAGAACATAAATCTCACCATATTTAATTGATTGAATTCACCAAAGGATCAGAAGTATTAAGAATTTAGCTACTCATGGATTTGGGAAAATCCATGAGCGGCATAAGAGTACTTACAAGACCTGGAAGGGGCGAAATCTCCTTGCTAAAAACCTAGGTATGCCGCACCTCCCTATTGCTAGAGAGGGGGGCGGCACCCTTGCCTAAAAAACTAGAAGAAAACTAGAAGAAAAGATCTAAAACTAATTGGTGTGTGTGTATATGTGATTTGTGTTACAGGAGGTGGCTATTTATAGTGGAAATAACCCTAGGAATTCCAATCCTAACTTGGAAAGAGGTCTAAGTCGGTTTTGAGTCTAACTTAGATTACAAGTTAGATTAAAAGTCATCCTAGAGTAGAATCCAAGTTAAAATAGGATCCTGAAAAAATCCTGAATTCGTAAAGTGATTTCGACAGCATTTTTGGACTTGAAAACGCCAGAACTGGGTCTTGGACTTCAAAGGAAAGTTGTAGATTTCGGAGTGAGCTTTCCAACGAGTACTCATAGGCTTCAAACGGAGGTCTGAGCAGAAAGTTATGAGTTTTTTACCAAAACTGCGCTGAATCATAATCTTCTTAGGACTAGAATCGGGAATCTACGGGATTTGGATATTTCCTTGGATATAGGAGTTATTAATTGGGATTTTAATTCCAATTAATGATTTATATGGGCTGAGTATCTTCCCATATAAAATATCCAAAAATACCAAAGCTTGAAGGCTTATCCATGGCTTGTCTTGAATTAAAGCTCCAATCTTCAATTCTTGCTCTTGAAATAAATCTTCAAAAATCTTCAAGTCTCCAAATTATCTTCAAATGGTCTTCAAACACGAACTTCGAATCTCCAAATCTATGCTCAAAATTGCTTTGCTAAAATCTGTGTAAAAAGTCATCAAAATAGCTCCAAAATTAGTGAAAAATAACAATTTCTCATTTTCACATCACTTAAAGGCTTAAAACACAAATATTATCAAAATAGCATATAATTAAGCATAAATGGGTCCAAAAATATAGTAAAATAGCCATAAAAATAGTGTCTAATTTAGCTCAATCAATCTCTGCATGAATTTTATGTTGCTTGTTTTGATAGATTGAAGCTAGCACTTTCTTGATAAAATTAAGTAGCATTAGCTAAATTAAATCTTGAAGGATCTTTGGATTTAATTGTTTGGTAGCAATTGGAAGCGAAGGATCTTCCTTCCAAGGGATTTAAGAATCTTTGACCAATTTTTAATTGCCTATTGTGCTTGTAAATTACTAGATCTTAATGCTTTATTCTTGGTAATTATCACACTAGACCAAGAGTTAATTATTTAAGAATAAAAGGGATAATTCACACTGGATAAAGAGTTTTATCTAATTAAGGTAATTTAGGATTAAATTCCAAGCAAGCTATCCATTGTTTTCATAATCTTTAGATATCAGTGATCCATGGTATTGTTGTCAAGAGGGATTTTTAATTCTATGATGGAGGTTTCTTTTATTTCTTTTCTCAACTCATCTTCTACTTTCTGATTAATTGTTAATTTTCTTGATTGTTTTCTTAGATAATTTAAATTGTTAGTTTGATTTGATTTAATTTTACTCTCAAAATCTTCTTTATTTTATTTGTTTTGTTTTAAAAAAAAGAATAATAACCTTTCTCTCTGTGGGATTGACCCCTACTTGCCCTAGCTATCTTTAGTTAGTAATTGTTGGGATTTTTATTTTTATGATTTGCTGACGACCGATCATAAATTTTGGCGCCGTTGCCGGGGAGATTGTTTATTATTTTCTTTCCTTTTTCTTTTCTTTTTCTATTTGATTTGCACTTGATCATCTTTGTTTTGTAGGAAATCCGATGGAGCAGACACGTTCCCTAGGGGAGTTGAATTTCGCACGCGAAATGAAACCCCTCTGCATTGATTATCCTGATATGGATATGTCCTACCAATTGAAGCCAGGAGTGATATGTTTGCTACCAGTTTTCCATGGAGATGAGAATGAAAATCCACATGAGCATCTGTGAGCCTTCTACACCAAGTGTGCCTTGATCACTGGAATGCTTGAAGAACAAGTGAAGCTGCAAACTTTTCAATCCACCTTGGAAGGAAAAGCAAGAGAATGGTTCTGGGGTCTACCACCGAAATCTATCACCTCATGGAATGGACTACAAGAAGCATTCTTGGAAAGATATTTTCCAAACTCGAGAATTTCCAAAGTCAGAAAGAAGATCTCTACTAGCTGCCAATCACAAGACGCAAAGTGGTACCAATATTGGGAAAGGTACAACAAACTATGTGAGAGTTGCCCATATCATGGCTTAAGTGAAGGATTTTTAATCCAAAACTTCTATGATGGGTTGTCTCAATCAGATAAAACCAATATTGAATGCCACCAGTGGAGGCGGTTTGAGATTCAAAACTCCTGAAGAGGCGAGGAAGCTATTAAACAAGATGGCGGACAATATCTATTAATTCAGCACACCAATTAATGATCGTTTTGACAAAGTTAATACGACCATCTCTTCTTTGACCAATCTAGTCCAGCAAATGATCTCGAATCAAATGGTGAATCAACCTCAAGTTCAGCAATCACCCTTGAATTCGACCCAAAAAGGTTATGGAGTCAATTCAATCGAAAGCAATCAACAGAGGTACCAACAAAAGGTGGAATTGTCAGATATTCCATCTCCATCTTCTAAGTTACCACCACCTGCACTTGCGTTTTCTGCTGCACCACCACCGGAGGCCGTGCTCAACATTCAATCGCCAAGAGAAGAGGAGTTTCCAACCAAAAACAAGGGGGGTCAGCGCACTTCACCAGCAACCACTACTCAAATTCAAGCAGAAGAGGAATGGATGGAAGAGATGCGAGAGAAGTATGATCCAATACCATTCCATCAAAGGTTTGCAATGCAACTAAATTCACTACGGAATATAGAGGTAAATATTCCATTGCTTGATAAAGTTGTCAGAAAACCCAGGTACGTGAATTTTCTCAAAGAATTATGCATGACTAAGAGTAAGTTTTCTGAAAAATATGCCTGCATGAATGAGAATGTATCTGCTGCATACCAGAGAAAATTGCATCACAAATGTCATGATATAGGATCTTTTTCTATTCCTTGTAAAATAGGAAAGAATTAGATAGAAAAGGCCATGTGTGAATTTGGATCTCCAATTAACATCATGCCCTATTCTGTCTATTCACAATTGAAAATTGAACCTGTGACTAAAACTGATCTGACTATACAATTTGCTAATATAACTAACATTAATCCTGAGGGTTTAGTTGAGGATGTTTTATTGCAGATTGGAGATTTTGTTTTTACTGCAGATTTCTATATCATGAAGATGAGTGAAGATGACCTTCATCTACCTCATTTGCCGTTGCTGCTAGGAAGACCTTTTCTTGCCACAGCCAGAACAAAATATGAAGTCCACGATGGAAAACTCAGCATGGAATTTGATGGGAAACTCATTGAATTCAATATTTATGAAGCCATGAAATTTCCTGCTGAGATCATTCTATCTGTGCCATAGATGCCATTGAAGTTTGTTTTGAACAAGTTCAATCACTTCAAAATGAAGATGAACTTGAATTGGTACTTACAAGGAGCCTAGATGAAGAAGAAATCAAGGAAGCAGAAGTCCAGACGTCAGAAGAGGTAGCAGAAACCATCAAGGATCTGCAGTCATCGCGCATTCTTGGAGAAAAAGAGTCAGTGTCCTATATCAACCTGGAGCCAACACCGACGCCTTTGCCGTCCATCATCCAGCCGCCTGAAGTCAAGCTAAAGCCACTTCTTGAAGGACTGAAGCATGTTTTCCTTGGAGAAAAAGAAATCTTCCCTGTTGTTATTTCAAGTAAATTAAATAATTTACAAGAAGAACAACTAATCAGAGTCTTAAAGGAATACAAGGAAGCCATTGGATGGACCGTAGCTGACATCAAAGGGATAAGTCCCACTGTGTGCATGCACCGAATACGACTTGAAGATGATGCAATACCTGTTCAACAGCCACAACGAAGACTGAACCCGAATCTTGCTGAAGTCGTCAAGGAAGAAGTTCTCAAATTACTTGGAGCCGATCTCATTTATGCTATATCAGATAGTAAATGGGTCAGTCCTGTCCAAGTAGTTCCAAAGAAGTCCGGATTCACCGTCATAGAAAACAAGGAAGGAGAGCTAGTTCCTCAAAGACTGCAGAATGGATGGAGAGCATGTATCGACTACAGAAAATTAAACTCTGCAACAAGGAAGGACCATTTTCCACTACCATTCATCGATCAGATGTTGGAGAGATTAGCATGCAAGGCCTACTATTGTTTTCTGGATGGGTACTCGGGATACTTCCAGATTCCAATAGCACCTGAAGACCAAGAGAAGACCACCTTTACCTGCCCCTTTGGTACGTATGCTTATACTAGAATGCCTTTTGGTTTATGCAATGCACCTGCGACTTTTCAAAGGTGTATGATGAGCATCTTTCAAGACTATGTGGGGGATAAGATGGAAGTCTCTATGGACGATTTCACAGTCTATGGAGATAACTTCAATCAGTGCCTACATAACTTGGAATTAATCTTGAAAAGATGCGTTGAAACCAAATTGGTATTAAATGCTGAAAAATGCCACTTCATGGCAGAACAAGGCATTGTTCTAGGCCATGTGATATCAAAACAAGGGATGCAAGTCGACAAAGCCAAGATTGACGTTGTTCAGAACCTGCCATATCCGACATGTGTCAAGGATATCCGTTCATTCTTGGGCCATGTCGGTTTCTATCGAAGATTCATCAAATACTTCTCGAAGATTTTAGCACCGATGTGTAGATTACTTCAGAAGGATGTAGAGTTCAAGTTCGGAGACGACTGCAAAGAAGCATTTGAAAAATTGAAGACTACCCTCACCACCACTCCAATTGTGAAGCCACCGGATTGGAAACTACCGTTCGAGATCATGTGTGATGCAAGTGACGTCGCCATTGGAGTTGTTTTAGGTCAGAGAGTAGATAAAGTGCCTCATGTTATCTACTATGCTTCAAGAACTCTAGATGCTGCCCAGAAGAATTACACACCACCGAAAAACAGATGCTAGTCATTGTCTTCGCTTTGGAGAAGTTTCGACCATATATCTTGGGATCTAAGGTGATAATCTACTCCGACCATGCTGCATTGAGATATCTAATGTCAAAGAAAGAAGCAAAAGCTAGGCTTATGCGATGGCTTTTGTTATTTCAAGAATTTGATATCGAAATTAAAGATAAGAAGGGAGCAGAGAACGTCGTAGCTGATCATCTAAGCAGAATCGAAAGCAAGGAGGAAGAAACTGCAATCAACGAAGCATTGCCTTTTGAAGATATTTTTGCCGTTTCTCAACCACCCTGGTATGCTGATATTGTCAATTTCTTAGCTGCTCGTCGTTTACCCTCGGATATTAGCAAAGGAAAAAAATTGAAGCTCATCAGTGATGCCAAGTATTATCTTTGGGACGATTCGTATTTATGGAGACACGGTTCTGATCAAGCCATGAGAAGATGCATTCCGGATAACGAGATTCAATCAGTTCTGATTTTTTGCCATAACAATGAATGTGGAGGCCACTTTGGACACCAGAAGACTGCAAGAAAGGTCTTAGATTGCGGGTTTTATTGGCCTTCAATCTTTAAAGACTCTTATGAGTTTTGCAAGACCTGTCCACGCTGTCAAAGAACTGGAAACATATTGAAAAGGAATCAAATGACTCAAAATCCTATATTCGTTGCTGAAGTCTTCGATGTATGGGGAATTGATTTCATGGGACATTTTCCTCCATCAGATAAGAAGTATTATATACTCTTAGCTGTAGATTATGTTTCTAAATGGGTTGAAGCCATAGCTACCGAGAAGAATGATGCGAAGACAGTAGTCAAATTTATGAAGAATAACATCCTTCATAGATTTGGCATTCCAAGAGCTCTCATCAGTGACCGAGGTACTCACTTCTGCAACAAGATTGTGCAAGCACTAGTTGAAAAACATGGAGTTCGACATAGGGTATCTACTTCATATCATCCTCAAACCAGTGGTCAAGCTGAGGTATCAAATCGTCAAGTGAAGCTGATTTTGGAGAAGACAGTCAATGTTCAAAGAAGAGATTGGAGCATGAGACTAGGAGACGCTTTATGGGCCTATCGTACAGCTTATAAGACACCTCTTGGTATGTCCCCATACCGAATTGTGTTTGGTAAGCCATGCCATTTATCTGTGGAATTAGAGCATAAAGCATGGTGGGCAATAAAGCAATGCAATCTCAACTTTGACAAAGCTGGAATTCGAAGAATGCTACAGTTACAAGAGCTTGAAGAAATAAGGAATGAAGCATATGAGAATTCAAGGATCTACAAGGTGAAGACCAAAGCCATCCATGACAAAGGAATTTTGCGAAGATAGTTTTATGAAGGACAAAAGGTTTTAGTCCTTAATAATCGATTGAAGGAAAATCCTGGAAAGCTCCGATCGAGATGGTATGGACCATTTGAAGTAATTCAAGTGTATCCTAATGGATCCGTGATAATCGAGGATCCAGGTTACCAGAAGCAGCACAAGGTCAATGGACAAAGGCTCAAACCTTATTTTGAAGCATTGCCAACAATGATGATTGAAGAAATTAATTTGGAAGATCCCATCTATCTTCCAACATGAGCTACAAAGAAAAGAAAAGGAGTCGAGCTAATGACTTTAAACAAGCGCTTGTTGAGAGGCAACCTAATAATTTTAATTCCTAACCTAATTTTTGTTTTGCAGGTTTAAAAAAAAAGCACCGAACCATATGACTCAGTGGCACCAAGTCACAGCCGGCCATGGCCAAGCCATGCCACACACCAAGCCCGGACATGGCCAGGCCATGACCCGTCCATGCCGCGCGCCAAGGCACCAAGCTATGGCCTGACCAGCACCGAGCCAAGAGGAGACCCAGCACCGGACAGACCAGGCCACGCCGCGCACCAAGACAGGCAGCCTGCGCGCCATGACCCGGCCGTGCCGAGGCCATCACCAGGCCAGCACGGGGCGCCAGGCCAATGTCGCGCGCCAGTGCTCGCTGCTGCCCTGCAATCCCGCGCGCCAGTGCTCGTTGTTGCCTTGATGCCGCGGCACTACTCTTTCCCTTCTCAATCCTTTTGCAATTAGGATTATGAATCCTAATTGAATTAGAAGATGGATGACCTACTCCTACAAGGTAATGGATTCCTAGTCCAGGTATGTTTCTAACTTTTTACTCTAACTAAAACCTTTTAAGAATAGGATTTGATAACTATATAAAGGCACCTCCACCTCCTCTTTACTCATCAAAACATAAGAAGCAATAGCCAAAAATTTGAAGCAAGGCCGCCCAGGTATGTTTTCATGAACCCTAACTCTTTATTTTTGGTAAGATAATTGCATGAATTGTATGCTTTGTTTGATTGCTTTTACATTGAGGACAATATGAATTTTAAGTGTGGGGGGGTGAATACTTGATAGGGTTTTTACTTGAATAATTGAGTCATATGATAGTCTTTGTTTGCATGAGAACCTAGGATAGAATTTGATTGTTTTTGGATTAATCTTATTTTCCAAAACTTTTGACAATTTTTTCGAAAAATTGATTTTTGATGCTAAAATTTCGAATTTTTCAAACCTTTTGAAAGTTTCATGCATATTTTGATTAATTGATTTGATTATGATTGATGAATGCTTAGGATTTTAATAATATTTGATTTATTGATTGAGTTATAGCATGTTGTTTGATTTCTTAGAATTAGGTATAATTGAAGTTTGTGATATGATCTTATTCATTAATAGCTTCGATGATTATGTATTTCTAGAACTTGTGTTCAATCTTGATTAAAATTATGATTGAGAAAGTATGTCATGGATATATGTCAAGAATAAGTGTGGGGGACTATCTATATAAAAGGGTAATTAAAAAAAATTGTTTTCATAAAAAAAAAGTTTTTCATGATAGAGGAGAAGAAGTATTTCTGTAAATAAAAAAAATCCATTGTTGTCACGCTTTTCTTTAACAAAAGGAGTTAGTAACCCTTGGAAAGAGGATAAGAGACATGGAATTACAGAAATATTGTCCCTCTAAAAAAATAAAAGGAGTCCTTCTAGAGTGCTAGTAGCCTCAAAAATGGGAGTTAGTAACCCCAAATCATGAACACTTCGAGGTTAGTAACCTCAATTTTCTAAAAACAATTACCCTTGAAAATCTATTATAACCCACAATGACCCTTGATTTATATTTCTGACATTGCAATCTTTTGAGTAATGGAGAAAGAGAGAAAAACATGAGCCTATAGAAAAAAAAAAGTAGTTATAGAAAGTGAAGAATGGTAAGTGATTTAAGCTACTTTGATTATGGCTACTTAAGAATGATGATGCCTGTCGTTTCTTGATCTTTGGATTAAGTATTACTATTATTCTTTGTTATTTTGATTTCATGATTAAATTGATTTTTTGATATATGTATGAATTCAAATTGATTTCTTGAAAAATTGGTTTTTGATTAACTTACACATTGATTTGCTAAGGGACTAGCAAAGTTCAAGTGTGGGGGAAAATATGATCAAGCCAAAAACAACCCTATTTTTATGGCTATTTTACTATGTTTTTGGATCTATTTATGCTTAAATCTATGTTATTTTGTTAATATTTGTGATTTGAGTCTTTATGAGATGTGAAATTGATAATTTGATAATTTTCACTACTTTTGGAGCTATTTTGATGACTTTTTACACAGATATGAGCAAAGTAATTTTGAGTATAGATTTGGAGATTGGAAGTTCGTGTTTGAAGATTTATTGAAGACAATTTGAAGATTTGACAACCATTGAAGAATAATTTCAAGAGCAAGAATTGAAGAATGGAGCTTTCATTGTGAAGGATTGAAGACAAGCCATGAAGAAGCCTGGAAGCTAAGGAATTTTGGATATTTAATATGAGAAAATACTCAGCTCATATAAATCATTAATTGGAATTAAAATCCCAATTAATGACTCCTATATTCAAGGAAATATCCAAATCCCGTAGATTCCCGATTCTAGTCCTAACAGGATTAGGATTCAGTGCAGTCTCGGTAGAAAAATCATAACTTTCTGCTCAGACTTCCGTTTTAGTCCCGTGAGTAGGCGTTGGAAAGCTAACTCCGAGATCTACAACTTTCCTTTGAAGTCCAAGACCCAGTTCTACCATCGTCAAGCCTAAAAACGACGTCGAAATCCCTGCATGATTCCAGAAAATTCCAGGATCCTATTTTAACTTGGATTCTACTCTAGGAAGACTTTTAATCTAACTTAGAGTCTAAGTTGGACCCAAAACTGTCCTAGACTCTTTTCCTACTTAGAATTGGAGTCTTTAGGGTTATTTCCACTATAAATAGCCACCTTAGGTCTAGGTTTTTGATGTATGTAGATCTAGAGATTTTATTTTGAAGAATTGTTGAAGATTTGGAGGAGTTTGCCCTAGGAGCCGCCGCCCCCCTCTTCTTCCCATCCATAGATAAGTTTTCTTCTTATTCTTTGGATGCTCACTCAATTCATGAGTGAGTAATCCTTTTCTTTTCTCCAATATAGAATTTAATTGATCTCTTGACTTATATCATGGTGAGATTTTGTGCTTTTATATGAAAATTAATAGGGTATTTCTTAATATCTCTGCATGAATTTTATGTTGCTTGTTTTGATGGATTGAAGCTAGCACTTTCTTGATAAAATTAAGTAGCATTAGCTAAATTAAATCTTGAAGGATCTTCGGATTTAATTGTTTGGTAGCAATTGGAAGTGAAGGATCTTCCTTCCAAGGGATTTAAGAATCTTTGACCAATTTTTAATTGCCCATTGTGCTTATAAATTACTAGATCTTAATGCTTTATTCTTGGTAATTATCACACTGGATCAAGAGTTAATTATTTAAGAATAAAAGGGATAATTCACACTGGATAAAGAGTTTTATCTAATTAAGGTAATTTAGGATTAAATTCCAAGCAAGCTATCCATTGTTTTCATAATCTTTAGATATCAATGATCCATGGTATTGTTGTCAATAGGGATATTAATTCTATGTTGGAGGTTTCTTTTAATTATTTTCTCAACTCATCTTCTGCTTTCTGATTAATTGTTTTCTTTAATTTTCTTGATTGCTTTCTTAGATAATTTAAATTGTTAGTTTGATTTGATTTAATTTTACTCTCAAAATCTTCTTTATTTTATTTGTTTTATTTTAAGAAAAAGAATAATAACCTTTCTCTCTGTGGGATCGACCCCTACTTGCCCTAGCTATCTTTACTTAGTAATTGTTGGGATTTTTATTTTTATGATTTGCTGACGACCGATCAGATACACAAAGGTTGTAAGGCTAGGTCCGGAGCTGCTAGTTCCCTAAGAGTTGGGACTCTTTGGATTGGTTGTTGGTCGTCCATGTCAAAAAGATCCCTTAAAGCAGATGCACAAGATGTAGATGAAGATGCAACTGATTTAGGTGAATTGGTTGGTGTATGCTCTTGAGAATTAGTCACTGAGGGTTCTCCTTCTTCACTGTCTCTTTCGGAATTTCTCTTTTGCTTCAATTGTTTTTCAAATTTGTCAATATCAGGTTCGTACACTAAATTGCTACTGCTTCTTGATCTAGTTTTCATAAATCAATTTAGCAATTCAGCTTCCAAATCTAACAAAACAAAACAAGAAAAAATCAAAACACAATTGAAATCGAAATTGAAAGTAAAGAAAGAAAATGGAAAATTGCGATTAGGGTTTATAAGGGGGTGAAATCGCAAAAAGGGAAAATAGGGAAAAGAGGGATTCTTGCGATTAGGGTTCCAAGGGGACCAAATCGCAAGAATTGAAAACAAAAAGAAGAGAATTAGGGTTAGGGAAAAGAAATCGGAAAAAGAAAGGGTTTTGTTCGATGAGGTAAGAAGACGGTTGATGGCTTGAGATTGTCTTTATTTAGTTAATCAGCTTTGTTTTCCTCCCCGGCAATGGCGCCAAATTATGATCGCTGTCGTCAAACAATCATAAAATAAAAACCTAACAAACTTTCTCTAACAGGTAGATAAGGCAAGTCAGGGTCGATCCCACAGAGAAAAAACAATCTGAATTAACTGTCACAAAACAACTAAGAAAGAAAACATATTAAAAGCAACAGATTATAAAGAAAGCAATTGAGTTGTCACGTAAGCAATTGATTAGAAAACAATAAAATAAAGGCAATACTTCCCCACTTATCCCCACTTAAGCACAAATTAATTATAAACACCATGGATCATAGATCAAAACATATCAATTATTAAGCACCATAAACATGTCTTTGGCAAGAAATTAGAATACTAGTTATTCTTTTTCATCCTAATCTATAATCAATTATAAATCCAATTAGTAATAGTTATTCCTAATTAAACCTCTTTTATCAATTACCAAAATTAGCTACTAGTAATTCACCAATTTAAGCAATCAAATAAAGCAATAAGATCAATAGATAAACCAAACATAAATTAATGATTACTAGTTATTCATCACAACTTAAGATCAATTCATAACCCAATTTAATACTTCAATTACTAGTTATTCATTGAATATATTAAATCTTGCTACTAACAATTAGATTCAATTACTAGCTATTCACCAACTCTAATCTAGTAGAGATCCAATTAATTAACTTAATTAGTCGTGCACTCCTAGCAAGTAATTAACCAAAATCTAGACAATAAATCCAGGGTTAAGCATGAAACCTTGTTTATCAAAAAGATTAATTCATCAAATCAAATCCAGCCAATCATACATACATAAACAAGTTGATATATGCATGATAAATTATCATCAATTCATCAATCAATTGATATAGAATTAAAGCACAAGATCTCACCATAAGTGTGATACTTGAATTTTGAAATAAGGGACCAAATTAAGAAGATGGGATAATAAGTGGGGTAATTAAACAATTTTACCAATTTATTTGATATATATAAAAAGTAAAAAGCCAACTCCTATCCTTATTTCTCCTCCTCGTCACTTTCCCCATATATTTCCTTCTCACACCGATTTTTTCCTCCTCAAAATCTTAACTTAAAATTATTTAGGAAATCAACATGCAATCTTAAGAGGCTATTCTTCTTGGCAAATCCTTTCCATCCATGGGTTTAGTTTTGATATTGCTTGAAGTTTGAGAAGTTTCAAGAATTTAAAGGTAAGTGAGTTTTGTAGGATGAAGTTTATGTTTTGAAGATATTATTTAAACAAATCTTAATTTCGGGTCTTTGTTGTTGGAGGAGAGTATGATGAGTAAATCATGGAAGAATTGAATTTGAGGCAATGGGAGCAAGAGAAGTTGGACTTGAAATTTTTGGGTAAGTGAGGTTTGAAGTTAATCATGAAATTTGTTTAATTTCTTGTAAGTTGATGTTTGGAAGCATGGGTAATGCTTGAATTTAGTATGTGATTGTGTTTTGTTGTTGAGAATAATGAGATTTGGTGAAAAGGGGGTGAAATTTGGCTTAAAAAGGGGCTGGAATGGGGGGTTGATGCGTCACCGGAATCTGGAAAAAAATCCAGATTCCAGCGACTTAACTAGTAGAGGAAGAGAAAAAAAAGCAAAAAGGCCACTTGGGCCAGGCCAGGCGCGAGCCAGCGCCCAGGCCTGGCGCACGAGCCAGCTATGGCCCAGCGCCCAAGCTTGGGCCCCAAGCCCAATCAGAAAAAAATATATATATATATATATGGACCCCCAAGCCCAATTTGAAATAAAAGAAATGGAAAAAAAAAGAAGAAGAAAAAGGAAAAAGGAAATAGGAAAATTAAATAGAATTTTGGAATAAAGAATTTGGTCAAATATATTGAAAAGTGAAAGTACTATTTTACCCTTGGACGGGTAGAATAAAATTACTAAATCGCCCTTAAGAGATTAAATTATAAATTAACTTTTTAAGAGGAATTTAATAAAGTCAACTACACCGGTTGTGTTAATAAATCCGACTAATTAACGTATTTCTCCATAATGTTCGTAGGAACATAAATTCCTATTTTACCATTGGGTGGGTAAATTACTTGTTTACCCTTAATTAATAAAAGTGCGCTAATCTATCCTATTAAGACACGATTCTGAATCAGACTGACTAGGGTCAATAACTATGACATGTAAGAAATGTCACCGCATTTTAAGATAGTAAAATTACCTAAATACCCTCGATAGGTATATTTACCCCTTTTACCCTTGTTAGGATAATACGAGTAATTAGCTTTCAAGATCGCACCTTGGTGATTGGGAAACTATCGTAACGATCCTTTTGGGTAAGATTACAATGTTACCCTTCATTGGTCTAAATTACCAATATGCCCCTTAGTCATCAAATTTACCAAAGTACCCCTAAGGGTAGAAATGAGAGAATTTGACTATGTAGTTTACATTAATAAATACGCATGTATGTTGTGGAACCTACGATAAGTCCAAATGACCATTTTACCCTCAAATGTATAAAATTACAACTTTGCCCCTAGAAAAGGGATTCGAAGAATTTGACCTCTTCGGTCATGTAAGGATTTACGAATAAGTATGTTGTATCTGTATAGGCATAAATTACCGTTTTACCCTAAGAATGAGTAAATTACCGTTTTACCCTTAGAAGGTTAAATTTACAATTTTACCCTTTTAACCTTGTACTTTGAATTAAAGTGTGTAGATTTCGAATATGAGTTCCTAATTGACGATTATGCCCCTGATTCATAAAATTACAATTTTACCCCTATCATGAAAAGTTATAGTTTTGCCCCTAGAGTGTAGATATGATCAAATAAGCTTTCGAAAGTGTATTTGGAGTCTGAAACTCGTATTAGGATCCTGTGATTATAGTTATGTGTGTCTTCTGATTTTATTCTATCTTATTTGACTGATATGGTTTATATTATCCTGATTTTGATTGATTATCTTGGTTTTACTTTGATCTATGGTTTTGGTTTTAATGGTTTTCTTGTGTTGGTGTACTTCTCAATCAGACAGCCGAGGCGCTGATCGAGACATCAGTTAAGCTCACCGTGGATTCACTTTGGGGGTATACGAGTCCCCTGAACTGTTAGTGGGCTATCCTCAACGAGTTCTCCGTTGAGGAAATTTTTTTATTACTACTTTTATATAAGTGCTTTATAAATTGTTTTGAAAAAAATGTTTTGGGTGAATAAGTAACCTGATTTGTTTTAAAGAACTTGTTTAAGCATACGGGGACTTATGGACGTAGCTCCAGGAGTACGTATGACTTGTTGGTGGAGCGTCTCGGACGCAACCCAGCGCTGGTGTGTTTGTTTTAACGGACCATGACTCTCATTTTGGATCCACATGGTTCGTAGCTCAAGGCCCGACACGTTATATTTAATTATTTACCGGTTCGGTGTGTACAAGTATTTATGTTTTTAGGTCTTGAAGAGAAGAAAAGTGAAAACTTGTTGTTTTTCACTATTTTTGCAGTTATTTTGATGAATTTTGTCATAAATATGGACTTAGCATTTTTGAGTGAAGATTTGGAGATTCGAAGTTCGTGATTGAAGATTAATTGAAGATAATTTCAAGTCATGAAGATCATTGAAAGAAGATTTCAAGGAGAAAAAAACTAAGGATTGAGCTTAAATCGGGAAGGAATGAAGACATGCTTTGGAGAGACCCTGAAGACAAGGGCTTATGAGTATTTTACATTGGAACATAACCAGCCCAGCTGGGCCCATATTGGAGTTGGTTCTGCCCCAATCCACGCGCCAAAGCCCTTGCCAATATTCAAATCCCGCAACCCTTTTCCTAGTTGGTGTAGGATTCTGCGCAGTCTCGGTAAAATAGCCATAACTTTTGACTCCGACCTCCAAATAATGCGTTTAAATATGTGTTCGAAAGAGAACTTTGAGATCTACAACTTTGCCGTTATGCTTGAAGCCCAGATCTGCCATCTTTGATGCCGAAAATGCCCTTGAATTTTCTGTGAAATTCTAGTCTTTGACCAAGTACGCTTTTTACTCTAAGAAGACCTTTAAACCAACTTGGAGACCAAGTTAAGAGTCCAAACCGTCTTATGATTGGTCTATATCAATCCTAAGTCTATTAGGAGTCTTATTAGTCCACTATAAATACCCACCTTATATTAACCCTAGAGAACACAATTTACAATTCCTAGATACAATTCTTTTCTTCTAGTTTTTAGTTCTCTCTAGTTTTAGAAGAGGGTGTCGACAACCCTAGGTGGCGCCTAAGGGAGGAGACCACATTATGTTTGTAAGTTTTCTGAGTAGCTAAATTCTTAATACTTCCTTTCCTTTGGAGATTTGAATCAATTAATTATGTTGAGATTTGTGTGCTTATAATTTGATATTTGTTCTTGGTTATATATGTTTATTAATCTCTGTTTTATTTTATGATCTTGATGATTATTAACGCAAAGAAGCAAAGTAAAAGAAAAACGTAATTTTTTTAGATTAAAAATGCAAAGACAAAATTTTTAGAGAGGATTAATTCTTGGATCTATTCCTTACTTCCTCGGCAACGGCGCCAAAATTTATGATCGGTCGTCAGCAATCATAAAAATAATCCTCACAAAACCTAACTAAGTAGACAGAGCAAGTAGGGGTCGATTCCCACAGAGAGGGGAATAAACTTATCCCAAGAATAAATCTTTTCCAAAAAATTGCTTTTAAAAAGAAAACAGGGATTGAAAAGATTAATTTAAAACAATTAAACTAAAAACAAAGCAAAGTAAATAAAATCTAAATCTATGGCAAGTAATAAAGCAAATAATAATTAAAAAGCATACTTCTTCTCCAATAGTAGAAATCAATCAATTTAACTATGGATCCTCGATTAAAAAGATGAATTTAATATTTTATCTTTGATGATAACTGGTCTAGGGACACCCTAACATGTATTTTAGTGAAATCTCAGTCAAGACTTATTTTACCCTTTTATTTCTTAACAAGAAACAAAGCATTAAGAACAATTATATTATTAGTTTTTCACACATGCTTAACAAGTAAAACCAAACAATGAGCAAATTACTCCACCCACTGGTAAACTACTCTCAATGGGTTGCGGTCAAGCATCCCCAATTCGCTACCAAACAATCAACCTGATGGTCAATTCTAAGTTAATTTAGCTATAGATCTCTCAAATTATCTCTTTATCGGCCGCATAAATCAATAAGAATCAAGATCGTGTAATAAAACAGAGATTAGCATACTATCTATCAAAAACAAATATGAAATTATAAGCACATAAATCTCACCATAATCAATTAATTGAATTCACCAAAGGATAAGAAGTATTAGGAATTTAGCTACTCATGGATTTAGCCAAATCCATGAGAAGCATAAGAAAACTTACAGGACTTGATAAGGGCGGAATCCTCCTTTCAAAACCCTAGGTATATCGCACCCCTCTATGATTAGAGAGGGTGTCGACACCCTAGTCTAGAACTAGAAGAAAAATAGATGAAGAGAAAATTATATGTGTAGGTATTTGTGCGGTATGTGTTACATAAGGTGGCTATTTATAGTGAAAATAACCCTAAACACTCCAATTATAATTAGGATAGGACTCTAGCACGGTTTGAGGGCTGACTTGGTCTCCAAGTTAGCTTAAAAGTCTTCTTAGAACCGAAATCCTAGTGAAAATAGGATCCTGAAAAATTTTGGAATCGTGCAGAAACTTCGATGGCAATTTCGGGCTTGAAGATGGCAGAATTGGGTCTTGGACTTCAAAAAAAAGTTGTAGACCTCGGAATTAGCTTTGTAACGCCTACTCACGGGTCTAAAACGGACATTTGAGCTGAAAGTTATGGTCTTTTTACCGAGACTACGTTGAATCCTAATCCTTTTAGGACTAGTAGCAGAAATATGCGGGAATTGGATATTTCCTTGGATATAGGCGGCACAAATTGGGATTTTATTTCCAATTCTTGGCTTATATGGGCTGAGTATTATCCCATATAAAATATCCAAAATTCCAAAGCTTCCGAGCTTATTCATGACTTGTCTTCAATCCTTCGCGAATTAAGCTCAATCTTCAATTCTTATCTCTTGAGATAATTCTTCAATGATCTTCAAATCTTCAAATTATCTTCAATAAATCTTTAAACACGAACTTCGAATCTTCAAATCTTCACTCCAAATTGCTAAGTCCATATTTGAGTAAAAAGTCATCAAAATAGCTCCAAAAAGAGTGAAAAACAACAAGTTTCCACTTTCCTTGTCTTCAAGAGCTAAAAACACAAATACTTATAAAATAGGGTTAAAATACACATAAAAATAGTAAAAAGCATAAGAAAATGATCATAAAAATAGGGTCTATTTTGGCTCAATCGGTAACAATTGAAAGTGAAGAGCGAATTCCTTCCAAGGGATTATTTAACCTTATTTGAAAGTATAAGTTTGTTTATACTTGTTATGCATACATGATTAATTATAATTCTTTTTAATGCTTTGTTCTTAGACAATTATCACACCGGATCAAGAATTAATTGTTTAAGAATAAAAGGGATAATTCACACTGGATCAAGAGCTTTATCTCAATTTGCATGTTAGGGTTTCCCTGGACCAATTATCTAATTGAGAATAAAATATTAAATTCATCTTTTAAATCAATGATCTATAGTTAATTTGATTGATTTCTACCATCGGAAAAGAAGTATGATTTCTTATTATTGCTTTCTTTTTATTGTTTTCTTTATTAATTGCCATAGTTTAGATTTAAGTTACTTTGCTTTATTTTTAGTTTAATTGTTTTCTTTATAATTGTTATTTTTAATCCCCTGCTTTTGAGTGATTCTTGGTAAAGATTTTATCTTTGGATAAGTTTATTCCCCTTCTCTGTTGGATTCAACCCCTGCTTGCCCTATCTACTTAGTTAAGTTTTTGTAGGGATTATTTTTATGATTGCCGACGACCGATCAGTGATTCTTAGAAAGGATTTATCTTTGGATAAGTCTATTCCCCATCTCTGTGGGATTCGACCCCTGCTTACCCTATCTACATAATTAGGAATCTGTGGGGATTATTTTGTGATTTGCTAACGACCGATCATCAATACTCTCCATCATAACACCCTAAACTTCAGACACGTGCGCCTTGCCTTTTGCAAGTTTGCTGATCTCTTGAGGATTATCCATGCAATACTGCATATGCCCCTTCAATTTGAACCTATCACATAAAAGGCACTTAACACCAAGGATGTACACAGAATAAACATATGAGAAAAAAAAGAGGGATCAATACATAAATTCTTCATTCAGGCTATTAGCAGTAGCAGTTGTAACCTTCTGTCTACCATATCTATTGTTGAAGCCTTCCCTAACTCGTTTGAGAAATGCAATTGGAATTTGGTTGCGAGCAGATTCAACTACAACTATATAGTAAGCTGCAACAACAAATTTAACTTAACAAAATCAGCATATGAAACATGGATTAAAGAAATTTAGGAATTATGAAAATAAGCAACCCTTTCTTGATTCATTTCCTATGAAGACATAGTTACAAAGTCACACCAATTACAAACTGAAAATTTGTTTGCTTAAGAAAGAAAGCACAATAATGAGAATTAAATCACAATTCATTATGCTTACACTCTTTCCCTGGAAATTATAAATCCAATAACAAATTATCAAATGACCAACAGAGCTTTCTTCTAAAGGAGAAAACAAAACAATAGAAAAAGATTAGACATACAAAGGAGAAAAGAAAACAACCAAAGATAATACAAATGAAACTCAGAATAAATAAGAATGTAAGAGGTAAATACCCAAAAAACAAAAGCTCAATCTCCTTTGTCTTTGATGTTAGCAGAAAACATATACCAATCAATATAAATAACAACAGAAAACTTAGACATTCAAAGGAGAAAACAAAACAACGAAAGATAATACAATCACTTTGTCTTTGAAGTATTCGCCATGATGACACCTAAGAACAAAGAGTAACAAAACAGAATAAAGGAATAAGACTCAGTCAAAAGAAAGGGAAAAAACACAGCAAAAGAAAAAAAAAGATTCAATCACCTTTGTCTTTGAAGTATTCGCCATGATGATGTCCATTTCTTGGTCTGTTGGCCTGTCAAGCTCCACGTGGTCTTTCCGTTCAATACTCTCTAACTGATTACAACAACCAGAAAAAAAAAAAAAGAAATCAGGAATTTGTTTTTAAAAAGAAAAACTCTTGAAAGCAGTTTAAAATTTAAAAAAGAAGTAACAAAAGTAACTCATTTTTTTCCAATCAACAACAAACAATCATCAGCTTGTTATACCTAAGAGATGAATACAAAGCAATCATCAAAGATATACTCTGACAAATTATAACCTGCAAATTTATTCGAGGCAATGTCCACCGAATACTATTGGAAAACAGTATGAATGGATTAGTCACAAATGATATAGTGCTTGTAAGCTAAAAATGTCCATCAGTTCTAGCCTGCAATAAATAACAAAACATGGATAACTCAAGATCAAAGAGACTCAAACTCAAAAGAGCTGGTAAATTCATCTTCGTAGCAATTATATATTACTCATATGTCTATACCTCGTATATATACTCTGACAAAATTGTTGGTTCTTGCCAACCTGCCACCAATAGAATATATGCAGACCTGTTGTGAAATGCGAAAGGAGTGATTGAGATTAGAAATGGGAGCAATTTAAAAGGTGATCAGACACAAAAAAACACAGAATATAATAAACTATTGGATATCATAATACAACCATTAAAATGATTCTGCTAGCATTTCTACTTATGGGGAGAAAAAGGCATATACATAGATCTTGGAATCTGAAAACTAAACAATCCCTTTGTCTTCATGATTAGGGGTCAGAATTGATTGAACATAGCATAACATGTTAGATTGTAGAATCTGATAAATAAACTAACAACACAATAGTAAATAAACTATAAATACTGATGAAAAGGGAGCTCTTGATAAATTCATTTTCTTCTATATTTGTATGGCTTTAACTTGACTTTAATGAAAGCTCATATCGCCATAGTCTTATAACACACCAGAACTAATTTTGTAATTATACAAACAACAATATAGCTTACTATAAAAAATAAGTAGCTGAAATATTACCGAGGCCATGAATTTTTCTACACTTTGAGACCAAACCAACTGCTCCACCAGCAACCCCTGCGTTTGTAAAACAACAGAGAAAAACATTCTTAATCTCTTACAACAAACATCGAAAGGAAAAAGGAAAGAAACCATATAGGATATCGAAGGGATTTTCTACAAAAATCGATTTAACTCTTCAATTTTCTACAAAACCCATTAGATTTCATCCCAGGAAATACGAAAATTAGAAACATGAAAACTTAAAATGAAAACCCGAGATGGAAGCATATGAAGAAATTACAAAGGAAAAAAATTAATCAAACTTACCACCATCTCATCTCTGACAACCCAACGGTTCCTCTTTGACCCTGCTTTCTCTCCCTTTTTTTTTTCAATCTGCAGAAATATGAAATATTTGAAAGGTAAAAGGAAAGAGGAGAAAACATAAGATAAAAGCAGACCTGTAAAAAAACAAACAGGAAGGACCAGAAGAGGAAAATAGAAAAGAAGAATAGTAGAAAAAAGGTAAAGAAGTATTAGCAGAAGGAGAAAGAAAAGCTATGAAAAAAATAAAAGAAAAGAGAGGAGGTGAGGAAGAAGAAGAAATTGCTCAACCTGTAAAGGTGATCTGGCCAAAAAGGAAAAAGAAAAACGTTGGGTTAGGAAGAAGAAGAAGAGAAGAAAGAAGAAAAAGAGTTTGAAAAAAAAAGAGAGAGATAGAATAAAGGAAAAAGGAAGAGAGACGCGGGAAGGGAACAAAGAGAAGAGAAAGCTGTGGAATTCTCTAGAATTCCACGTGTCTTTCTCTTATTGGTCCATCAAAATTAAAAGAACTATAATGGCCTCAAAACTTCGTTTTATTTACGGAAAAACTGCACTTGCAATGACGATTTTAACCCCGTTAAATAGTGCAAATCAGTGATATTTTTCAGTTGGGAACCAGTTAACCTCGATTTTTTAGTAATTTCATCATCACTCTTTAAGTGGTTTAATATATATCTACCTTTGGTATACTTCGGTAACTAGAACTGCTGCTCCTTTTACCAAAAAAAGAATTGTTTCTCTTTTTGTAACTCTCTAACTTAACTAGGGATAATAGAAATTAAATGACCTGCACTATATGATGCTATTCCCTAAACCATGTCTCTAATCTACTTTGTACATTTTATCCTTTCATGACACTATCCAAAACAGACAATTAATGCCCTCCCCGCAGCATTGTGTGAGGCAGTAACTAGTTTGTTATATAGATAGCTTATTAGTCACCAAAGTGACCTAATTTGAAAAGAATTTTTGACATTTACTTGTATTTTTCAATTGTTCATGTCATTGATGTGTTGCTATTAAACCTGCTCATGAGTCGGGCCGGATCAGGGGCTTTTATAACACAATAACATAAATCTTGCAAGCCCGGGCCCGGCTCGGCCTGGCATTTGGACTTGGTCATTTGCCCAAAACCCGCCCATATTTATATTCTCATGTCCAAGGCCCGCACAGGCCCGCCTGTTTTTTTTTCTTAAATTATAATAAAAAAATTACTTACATATTAAACTTTAAAAGATGAACATGGTAAATTTTTTAATAGCCATATTTTTTTAATATATTTTATATAATATAATATGTATTGTGATGTTATATTATATATATATATAACTAATAAAGATATTAAATATTATAATATAATATATACTACAATACGGGCCGGGCTGGGCTCGGGCTTTTGACAGGAAACCACAGCTCAACCCATTTGTAAACGGGCCTCTCTCTTTTTTTGTCCAGGGCCCGACTTTCGGGCCTTAAAATTTTGTCCAAACCCTCCCATTTTTCGAGCGGGCCTCCGGGCCTGGGCGGATACCCAAGCCCTTAAGCAGGTCTAGTTGCTATGGTACACCAATCAGGGACATAAGGAGAGTAAAGTCAAACATCAAAAGTATTCTATAACTCGTTTCTAACCATTAATCCAAACCTAATTTGGCACTGATTAACTTATAAGGAAATTATTTCGTTAATCAATGTTCACAAACGTATCGTATTCTGAGCCTGTTAGTCATTAAAGTGGTCTGCCTTGATAGCTTATAATATATCCTACCTATTATTTTTGTAACCGGGTGAAATTACTCACAGCCGCTTTCAACTTTTAACATGAGACAACCTTTTCGCCCTGTTTTGGTCTTTTCTCCCTTAGCTAATTACTCAATAATCCTTATGTTCTATATGGTTTGTGTTGAGTTTGTTGGGTTATAAAAGTAAATTTCGGTTTTGTTGACTATTTTTAGATGATTAACTATGTTCACACACATTAGTGTGTTTTAATGGACCGTATTAATTGTCAAGGACAATTGGTTAATGACTATCAAGGACAAATGATCCTTTCTACACTTGCTCATCTTTTTGGATTTTTTTTGTAATTAGAAGAGTTATGGAAGGTTTTGTTTTGCTAAACCACCATTTTTATTTAATACTCATCTAACTCCATTAATAGTGTGAAAATGAATAACCGGTTATTGGGTCTAAAATTCTAAATTCATTGAACCCAAATACAGTATGGTGTGAACAATATTTATATTCATTAAACTAACTGAATGGCCTTTAATTTTTCTCACAAGCGAGAAAACCGAAGCGACAAAAAACAGTGAAGCAAAATTGAACTTGAGAAGGTTTTTGGGGAAATGGATTCCATTTCATTTTTACGTTCCTCCATTGTTGAAGGATATTTAAGAATTTTTTTTAAAGGATTTATTTTTGAAGGATATATTACGATGATATATATTACATTACTAGGTGTGGAAACAAGTATACACTTGTAAAACAATTAACAGGGATAAACAAGTATATTCACATTAAAAAATCCCCATAGCGCAAGCGCGGGATACCCCTCTTATTAGACATTAGTTGTAAATGTCTAATTATTTATATTGATGCCATTAAAAGGGAGTGAACAATTGGGGTTCACTAAGTTAAAGTCACCTAATGGATCATATTTTATAATTAGTGAAAATAAAGAATAAAGGAGATAAATTAACATAAAGAATAAAGGAGATAAATTAATATACTTAGAATATGTTTGTACATCAAAAAATGACATGCATATTTATTGAGTGTGGTGTATATTTGAGTTGGAATCATTATATGTGGTTGAGGTATCACCCAAGGTGAACTTAACTACAAATTTAAAGTTAGTATTAAATTTGATCCATTAAAATTACTAAAAACATAAAAGGTGAATTTTTTTTTTTAGTTTTTTAAACTTTTTTGCAACTAAAAAACATGTTAATTTATTATGATAAATAGGGTTGTCAAGTTGAACTACGAGGAATATTGACCGTTACAAATTTAGTTTCATCTGATATTATATGGATTTGGACCTGATAATGGATAAAAAACCAATAGCAATAACCATTATGCATGGCACTATGGCTGATGACAAGCTTATTGGAAGGCCCTTGTCTTTTTTTCTTTTCTTTAATGTTCTCAAAGAAAAATATACTATAGTATGAATAAATATAGATACATAATCTTATTATCATCAATTTACGAGCTGGAGATGTCATGATGTCCCATGACCTTATTTTGTGGTCGATTTAATTTGTATTGTGACCTGACCTTAACAAACCCGTCTATTTGATTTGGAATAATAGTACCGTAATACGAACATAACATACAATTCATCAAATTTGAGTTTTATTTATCCATGAATCAAGAATTCAAGATTCAAGATTACTAATTACTAATAAGGAAGTAAAAGTAGATTATCCCCCGGTGGGAAGAAATGGCAAACTTCAGAGCTTCCTGGAAGAACACCCAACACACTAAATGAGACATGATGAGGGTCCCATTGAGAGGTATCCATGTGACAGACAGAAACAGCATCAATTCTGTCCCCGTGAATCTCACCCAGCAGTGTTACCTCAAACACTTTGGTCTCGCCCTCTGGGTTATGGCAATAGTACACTGCATAAGGATACGGCATGCTATGGCATGCTATAATGTTTGGAGCTGCAATCTCCTTGGGCTTTCCTACTATAGTATAGTTTTGGAGAACAGGATCAGTAGTTACCGTCGTCTTTGTTGTCTTTGAAGTATGAGATGTCATCAGAATTTGGACTCCGGTGTCTGATCGGAGGATTTTGTTTGCCTGACCGAGGAGGGTTTCTAAAGAGGTAGCACAGTATTTGGTCTCTCCTTTGCCGACGTTTATCGATTGATCATCCTGACAAGTCCAAAGTGTTTCTTCCATTGCTTTGGCCTGGGGTGAATCCTGGGAGATGGAGAAGAATTGGAGAAGGTAAGGGAGTGAATTGGGTGAAAAAGGAATGGAATCGGCTTTTTCTTTCGGCAATAAGTCCAAAGATTTTGATGGGTCTACGTAGGGGAAATAGAGTGGCATGGTTTTCCCAAGCTTAAGATCATTTAAGACAAAAAACGTCATCAGCAAAGGATCCATATGAGCCATGTGGTGGTGTTGGTGGTGGTCGGATGATGAACTAATATGCTCTCCAGTTTGCCGACCAGATTCCGATTTGGGGAGTTGTAGTAGATTTTCACCGGAATCCTCGCCTGCATTTCCAGGAGCTTGCTGCCAAAATGTTTTCAAAAGAGCTAGCATAGTAAATCTTCTGCGACTGATTAAGAGATTCAATGTCTTAATTTGTAATTAGCGATAACAAACACATTTGAAAATATAGATTGTAACCTGAGTTATATATATCATATTACCACCGGCATTATATTGATCTCAACTTGGAAACAGAACAATATAGATAGACTATAATCTTATAGTAGTTTGCAAAAATAAATAAACAGTATGGACATTATTTATTACCAAGACGAGAAGCAAAAGGAAAAAGCTGCAAGAAACAAATTCATTGCCCATTCTTTCGTTGCCCATTGTTTCTTCGCACTTTTTTCCTCTTTCACCTGTGACGACCTTTTATATAAAATAGCTTAATGTCATTTTTGTCCTTGAATTTGTACAATTTCGATGTTTTGTTCGTTAAACTTTAATTTTGGACGTTTTTTCCTTGAACTCCCAATTTATAGTCATGTTAGTCCTTCTCAAACCTTAGTCATGACGGTGCTGATGGGCAATGCCATGTGGCACAAAAACGCCACGTGACAATGCCACAACAGCGATTTGGACCGACGTACGTGGCAATGCCACATTAGCACCATCACGCCTAATTAACGTTTAAGAGAGACTAACGAGACACCAAATTAAGAGTTCAGGAAGTAAAACATTTAAAATTGTAGTTCATCAGTGGACAAAACGTCTAAGACATACAAGTTCAGGGTTAGAAATATCGGTTGTTATGCTAAAATTAATGAGGAATTTTAGATTCTAGCTGGTCTTAAATGCCACCATGTGGCTCCTCTAGCTGACATGGAAAATGGCAATAATAATACTCCATATGTCCCATTTTATTTGTCCAATTTAACCATATCACCAATATTAAGAAAAGTTAGTTGGTTTTAAAAATCTTATGCAACTTTCACAATACTTTCCAAGTTTATCCATAATTTTACTTAACATTTGTTTCTCTTTTCATGTTTAATAGCGGTAAAAAGTAGTAAAAATTGTCTTGAATCTATAAATGAGACATATAATTTGGGATAAAAAAATCCAAAAAAATATACAGAGAAAAGGGGATAGAGGGAGAGTAGTATTTTTGGTTCTTTAACCCCGCAACCCATATATCCAATCCTATATATTGTAACCCTTAATTCATTGAAGGGTAAAATTATCGTTTTATACCGAAGGTAAACCTGTGGAGTGTACAAATATCATTTACCTTAAAAAAGTAGTAGTATTACTTTGTTAGTGTTAGGGATTCACATGTGAAGGAAACATCGCACATCATAAAGGGATGGGTTGTTTGAGTGCCATATATACATATGAAGGACCCAAGAAACCATGAGTCTAGGTTTTTGGGTTTAGGTTGTTGTCCAACATGTATATGGGCTACTTGGTGGGCCTTGAACCAAGACAGGGCCCAGGTTCCTCTCCCACCAAGTGGTATTAAAGCTTGGTTGGACTAGATTAGTGTGGCCCATAAGCACGGTAAACCTGGTCCGCATACAGGCAAGGGCATGAGATTGTGGAGTGTTTCTCCCTTGCACTCTATGAGTTAAGTCTTGGATGGCCGATAATTGGCTTAAAACTTGATGGGTTGCGGCGCACGAGGGAGAGATGAGGAGGACTTACAAGTGAATCGGGGGAGATTGTTAGGGATTCACATGTGAGGGAAACATCCCACATCGTAAAGAGATTGGTTGTTTGAGTGCCATATATGCATGAAGGACCCAAAAAACCACGAGTCTAGACTTTGGGGTTCAGGTTGGTGTTTGACATGTATATGAGTTACTTGGTGGGCAATGACATGGATCAATGTCATTCATTAGTACATATTATTCCTATCTACTTATCTATTTAGTGGGGCTTTGTTATATAAATGTTCAACGTGATGATTATGAGAAATCAACTTTTGGATGTCATTGAAGTCGGTTATATGATCTCTTTGACGAGACATGACGACTTGATAAATCAAGTCACTTACCCATTAAATTTCATCTGGTGAAACTTGAGGCTAAACGTAGTGCTAAAATTGTTTCTAAATTTTAGAAATAATTTTGAGTTATTAAAATATTATTGGTCGGAACCATGAATGACATGGAACCAATCCATCTAATAATTTCTTTCTTGGTAGGAAGGCAAAATTAAACTTCAATTTGTTTATCTAATAGTAAAAATACACAATTAATTAAGGTTTTGAGAACTTTAGAAGCGGCCCCACCCCACCCCTCACCCTTAATTCCGTCATTGAATTTCCTTACCCACCATATGAATATCACAACCAAAAAATATAAAGTTAGACAGAGACATCGACCTAATATCTACCACCAACAGTGAGGACGTTGAATTAAATATTCGTCTATATCTCGATATATTTGTCGATATATCCGATATATGTACCCCTGGATATAAATATCTAAAAAAATTTCAATGTCACCGGATATCCGTCGGTATTTATCGATACCTCGATATATCCGTAAATATCCGTAAATATCTGTAAATATCCGTAAATATCCGTAAATATCCATATTAAATTAAATATTTTTTTTCGATTTTACATTTAGGATAAATAATATAAACGACATTTCGATGAATTATAAAATATTAGCAATTCAAGTCATTTCTACAAAAGTGTGGTAATAGTAATACGAAGAATTGTTTCATTTAAGTGATTCCGTTTGAGATAGACCCCGTATAATATAATACAATTTCATTTGAATGACTTTTGGTCATTTATTGAATAGTAATATTCCTGACATTGTCAATTTGATATTGGTGACAATAATTTTATGTCAGTTTTTTTTTCCAAAATTTCTTCAAACTAATATCCGCATGTTTTCTTAAAAGTAACATTAGCTTTTTAATTCATACAATTTGGTCCAATTCGGTTTTGGTCATCTATTTAATAGTAATATTCCTAACATTCCCATTTTGGTATTCGACACAACACTTCTATGTCATTTTTTTTTTTGCCCAAAGCTTTGTTCAAAGTAAAAGTCACATTGTTGTCAAAATATCTGGAATATGTGAACAATTATGTGGTGGTTTATAAACCTTATATGTCATGACATGAATATTTTAACTAAATTACCGCCCCTGAGGGTGATGATACATCGATGCCTAGTAGAAGCCATAGCAGTGGTAACTACGGTAACAGTGATTTTGAGCCTCCAATAAATTCAATATGGTACTGAGGATGTGTTTGTTCTTTGAATTGTGTTTCGTGACTAAAATAATGTAAAAATAATGCACTTATAAATATGATCTAGTATTTTCTTGCTTCAGAAAAGAAATCATCTAAACTTTTGCATTTAATGAAGTGATTTATAATTTGGTAACCATCATTTTGAAGATAAAATAAATGTATGATTAAATTAGTATATTTGATTTATACATAATATAATATTTTTTCGCAGTAAAAATATTAAAAAAAAATAAAAAATAATGTCTATATATACTCTATTTATTATGTCTTGACTCTAAAATATGTGGAAATATATGTAAATAAGAATTGGTTAAAATTCCAGGGCAAAATTCAAACATTTACTATAAATATCCGTTGTTTTAGTGCATTTTGGACCACTATTTTTAAATTTCATCGATACCTCGATATATCCGCCGATATATCCATCGATATATCCGTCGATATATCCGTTCGATATATCCATGGATATCTGTATTAAACTCCATGGGACGAACTTCATCATATCCGTAAATTATTGTCCTACGTTGGACCCTTCATATAACAATAGGTTGGTACAATTAAATTGCGTCCTTAAATTATTGTCCTACGTTGGACCCTTCATAAAACAATATGTTGGTACAATTAAATTGAATCAATTATATTGTATCCCCCCCACCGAAAAGGCAAAAAATTATACAAGCTACTTATGTATGTATTTTTTTTTACATTTACTTAAACAATTTTATATTGGCCCCTAAAATTTAATTACTCATATGCTAATTTAAATTGACCCATCAGATTTACTCAGCAAGATATGCTCCATTTGTCTTAATAATGGTTATATTTTTTTTTATTCATACTAGTAAACTACCCTGGCTATTTCTCAAAAAAAAAGTAAACTACCCTGGCTACGCCGTGGGGTGAGTAGCCAGGATGGGGAATAGAGGTTTTATGGATGGTAAGGAATCCGATAGCATAAAACTTGACAACCAAATGGGAGTGACAACCGTATGAGAAAAAACCAAAGAAAAAAAATAAAGGCCCCACCAATTGAACCCACCCAAAAGCCCAAAGAGAGCAAGGAGAGCTATGGCCTGGAAAAAGAGAGCCCAAAAGCCCGAGAGAAAAAATAATCAAGAAAGAAAAAAAAAAGGAAAAGATGAGGCAAAAAATTGCAAGCCAATCATATTCGACCATATGTTAGCACACCAAGATATGAATAGTTGAAGTTCCCGTGGGGACACCACAGTGGTTATAGCTTGAAACATCTTGTGGGAGGTCCCGGGTTTAAATCTTGAGATGGGCAGGATAGGATTATAGTAAAGATAAGAATTATCTCCTATTGTGTAACTCATTTAAATATCATGTTTATGAGTAGCAAAAGCATAGATGATTAGTTATTTTTTTTAGGGAAACAGAGATGATTAGTTGAAAATCATAACAAAGGATAAGTTTTAGGGTTTAAATTATACTAGGATCATCTTAAAAATGGTTCTTTTAAGGATCCCATTAGAATGATGGCATCTAATCAATTTTATGAGACCACTAAGATATGTTCTACACTCTTCCTCATCAAATCAACTTCAATTCGTTTTATATTTATTTTTACCTTAATTAAACAACATTTAATGCATTCTATGTTTACTTTCACATTAATTAAACAACTTTTAATTCATTCTATATTTACTTTCACCTTAATTAAATAACAAAAATACAAAAATAATAGGAAATACAAACTTGTGTCAATCCAGAATAAAGAAAATAGATCATATGAGAAATATATATTTTTAATAAAATTCTTGGACAAAATTAATAGGGTTAAAAGAAAGAAAACTTGTTGGGTGGAATAGAACTCTTTTATTTCCAAGGTAAATTTTGGAAATCTCTCTCTATTGTGTTTGAAAGTAAAAAATTAGTATTGTTTCATAATTTGATTCTTTTGATTAATAAATATTAATTAAAAGAAATTAAATGTCTTAGAGTTATAAATGGGTGTGGATAGTTTCAACTAAAAACATAATTGATATTAATCTTCAAGAATAATAATAATAATAAATAATAAATTAAATTTATACTTAAAAAATGGTTAATGATATATTCCTAACTATGGAAACAATTCATTGCCCATTCTTTCTTTGCCCATTATTTCTTTGCACTTTTTCCTCTTTCACCTATGACGCTTTTATACATAATAGTTTAATGCCTTTTTTGCCCTTGAATTTGTTGAATTTGTACAATTTCAATTTCGATGTTTTATTTCTTGAACTTTAATTTTGGACGATTTATCCCCTGGACTCCCAATTTATAGTCATGTTAGTCGTTAGTCATGACGATGCTGATGGGCAATGCCACATGGCACAAAAATGCCACGTGGCAATGCCACATTAGCGATTATGTCTGACATACAAAATGTCTAAAATTGAAGTTGATCAGTGGACAAAACGTCCAAGACATACAAGTTCAGGGATAGAAATATCGGTTATTAGGCTAAAATTAATGAGGAATTTTAGATTCTAGCTGGTCTTAAATGCCACCATTTGGCTCCTCTAGCTGACATGGAAAATGGCAATAATAATACTCCAATATCTGTCTCTTTTTTTCTGTCCAATTTAACCATATCACCAATATTAACCACAACTTTACTTAATTTTTGTTTCTCTCTCCATGTTTAATAGGGGTTAAATATAGTAAAAATTGTCTTGAATCCATAAATGAGACACATAATTTGGGACAAGAAAAAATACAAAAAATTGTACAGACAAGAGGGCAGAGGGAGAGTAGTATTTTTGGTTATTAACCCCGCAACCCATATATCCAATCATATATATTGTCACCCTTAATTCATTGAAGGGTAAAATTATTGTTTTATACCGGAGGTAAAGCTGTGTAGTGTACAAATATCATTTACCTTAAAAAAGTAGGAGTAATATTTTGTTAGTGTTAGGGATTCACATGTGAGGGAAACATTGCACATCATAAAGATATGAATTGTTTGAGTGTCATATATACATATGAAGGACCCATAAAACGTGAGTCTAGGTTTTTGGGTTCAGGTTGGTATCCGACATGTATATGGGCTACTTGGTGGGCCTTGAACCAAGACAAGGCCCAGGTTCCTCTCCCAACAAGTGGTATCAGAGCTTGGTTGGACTCGATCAGTGTCGCCCATGAGCACGGTAAACCTGCTCCGCACACAGCCAGGGGCGTGCGATTGTGGAGTATTGCTCCCTTGCACTCCATGGGTTAAGTCTTGGTTGGCCAGTAATTGGCTTAAGACTTGACGGGTTGCGTTGCACGGGGGAGAGATGAAGAGGACTCACAAATGAATCGGGGGAGATTGTTAGGGATTCACATGTGAAGGAAACATCCCACATATTAAGGAAATGAGTTGCTTGAGTGGCATATATACATGTAGGACCCAAGAAACCACGAGTCTAGACTTTTGGGTTTAGACATGTATATGAGTTACTTGGTGGGCAATGACATGGATCAATGACATTCATTATTACTTATTATTCCTATTTACTTATTTATTTACTGAGTCTTTGTTATATAAATTTTCAACGTGATGATTATGAGAAATCAACTTTTGGATGTCATTGAAGTCGGTTATACGATCTCTTCGACGGGATATTACCACTTGATAAATCAAGTCACTTACCCAGTAAATTTCACTTGGTGAAACTTGAGGCTAAACGTAGTGCTAAAATTGTTTCTAAATGTTAGAAATAATTTTGAGTTGTGACAATATTATTGATTGGAACCATGAATGACGTGAAACCAATCCATCCAATAATTTCTTTCGTAGTAGGAAGACAAAATTAAACTTCAATTTGGTTATCTAATAGTAAAAATACACAATTAATTAAGGTTTTTGGGAACTTTAGAGACCGCCCCACCCCACCCCGTACCCTTAATTCCGTCATTGAATTTCCTTACCCACCATCTGGATACCACAACCAAAAAATATAAAGTTAGACAGAGACCAAGACATCGACATCGACATAATATCTACCACCAACGAGGACTTTGTTCATCATATCCGTAAATTATTGTCCAACCTGGGACCCTTCATAAAACAATAGGTTGGTACAATTAAATTGAGCCCGTAAATTATTGTCCTACGTTGGACCCTTCATAATTCAATAGGTTGGTACAGTTAAATTCAGTCAATTATATTGTATGCCTCCCCCCACCGAAAAGGCAAAAAATTAGAGAAGCTACCTATATATACTTTTTTTTTTTAACATTTTCTTAAACAATTTTATATTGGCCCCTAAAATTTGATTTCTCATATGCTAATTTAAATTGACCCCTCAGATTTACTTAGCAAGATATGCTCCATGTGTCTTATTAATGGTTATAATTTTTTAGGATTTTGCTACACGCCTCTCTATTTTGTCACACACACTTTTCCCTCTTGATGTGTCTATCATATGTCAGGCCACATATTATAATTTTATTGGTTCCAATACATTATTTATAAATTTTAATTTTTCTAATCCTTAAAATAAAATTTTAATTTTAATTTGGGCTAAACTTAGTGAATTAGTTATATATTTTATTTCTAAAACCCTATAACAATATTATTAATTATGGAATTTACCCTTAAAATAAAAATAAAATTTTAATTTGGGGCTAAACTTAGTGAAATTAGTTTTGTATTTTATTTCTAAAACCCTATAACAATAAATTATTAATTTTGAAATTTACCCTTAAAATAATAATAAAATTTTAATTTGGGGCTAAATTTAATAAAAAAATAAAAATAGAAAGAGAGAGAGAGAGAGAGAGAGAGGAGGAGAGAGAGAGAGAGAGAGAGAGAGAG
>AWUE01013674.1:0-15895 GCA_001974825.2 Corchorus olitorius | reverse complement strand
CTTTTTTGTCTTTTTCTCTATGTCCATTCGCTGAATCTGTTTTTTGGTGCACGTGTGGAGGTGAGGTGGCTTGATCCGGCAAGGTAATTTTCCCTTCCTTCTTGTAATCAAATTGCCCTTGATGATTGTGTGATGTAGCAAATAGACCTCTATGTCTGCTAGTAATGCCATGATAAAATGTAATGGACCTTTTTTCTTATGTGCTTAATGCTCTTGATCATGAGTCAATTCTGTATTGATCTTGTGCTTCACAATGTTTATTCTTGATTGACTTCTAACTGAACCTTATAGGATCTCATCTTACCATATGATAAATTTGACTTTTGATGCACATATTTGCAACACCTGCTGTCCTGCATTTCTTTGGCTTAATTTGTGCATTCATTTGCTCTCGGATGCCCCTGCTATGCCATGTATCCTTTATGATGTCTGAATTGTTGACAATGCATACTCAACTCTCTTGTGGCACTTGGTGATTTACCTTGCTTGATCTCAGTTGGCTTTTACTTCTCCCTGCTGTTGCTTGTGCTTTTGCAACCCTCATTACAGTGGTAATTGACCCTGTTTTTGCTTAATCTGCCTAATTTTTGCTGCCAAATTCGAAATGTTGTGCTGCTGCGTTTGATCCCCTGGAATTCACTTGGCTTGCCTTGACTCTGTGTTTGCATTTACTAATTCTGTGAACTTTGATAAGTGTTTTGTCCCTTGTATGCATTATTCTTCTCCTGGCTTTGATGGGATGATGAGGCCTTGAATTTAATCTTGGTCCTCTCAATCCCTAAAGCCTATAGACAAATCTCCCCAGGCTTGTGCACTCCAACTTTTGTATGTTTGCTTTGATTCTGCATGGTTCTGTGTTTTCTATCTTGGCCATCATCATCCTGTTTTGTGTGATGATTCCTGCTGATTTCTGTCCTTATGTTTTTCTGCCACCCACCTGTTGATTTGTTGTTGCTTGATCTCTTTTATTGGAGTATTAAGGCATATTCACCAACTAATGGTGCTTGTGCCTTAAGTCCTGGGGGAACATTCCATTTCTGCATATTCTTCCCTTTTTACTAATTTGTAGGGCTAAAATCCGTCAAAGGTGTTTGAAGTCCTCCACCAGCTCCTATAGGCCTTGCAGTCTCTTTTATGCATAAAAAAGGAAGAAGAGATAAGGGATACAAGATGAACTTCCTGATGTCATACCAAAGAAGACCATGTCATTGTAACTAGAAGACTATTATTTTTGTCATTTTATTGCCCTCTTTTTGTACTAAAAATTGTAAATATAAATAGATTACTTTGCCCATTATTATTACTTCTTTCTGTATTCTCTATGCAAAAGTCCAAAGATAAACCCAACTCAATAATGCCATGCATAACCATAATTAAAATGTGCCCCTAAGTGCCCACATAACTAAACTAGCAAATAAAGATATATATAACATGCCTAATAAGAAAAGAAAACAAAAGGGCTTAATATGAGGAACATGTTCTATAGGAAATGAAAATGAAGGGAATTAATGGGACTAATTTGGACAAAATTACTAAAACTTGGGACATGAAAATATCATTTCAAAACCAAAGTTGATACTAAGAAAACCTAAGCTATGTGATTAAAGGGAGCCATAAAAGTGCAGAAATGCTAAAGGTGCCCCTCGAGAGTTTTTTTTCTATGCAATTTAGATGGCTAAAGGTAAATTAGCAAATCTAAACTAGAAGTAGACTTTAAATGACGAAAACGCCCCTGCACGTACAAAATGACTAAAATACCCCTAGACTTGCAAAATGACCAAAATGCCCCTGGACTTGCAAAATGGCCTAAATAATAAATTGATTTGAACTAAAGGATACCAGAAAAAAGGGGTGTCTACAGCTGCCCCTCTTTGTGCGCTTTCCAACTATCGAGAAGTGAGCAAAGAAGTAGTTTGCTTACTTTTTGAAAGTTAGGAAGTGTGCAAAGAAGTAGACACCCGCCCCTACTATCTGGTCTACATTTACTTTTCTTTTTCCTTAAAACGGATCGTCTCTTGATCTACTTCTTCGAGTTGTCTTCCAATTCAAACTTAGAAAGGACCGTCTTCCGCTTATCCTTCGAACTGTCTTCCAATTCAATCTTAAAAGGACCGTCTTCTGCTTATCCTTCGAACTGTCTTCCAATTCACTCTTGATATCTGGTAAATCTCCTTCTTCTGAAAACCTGGTTCTAGATAACTATCTCCTAGTATATTTCCTAACAAGGTCGTCTTCCGACCAATTAGAGGCTATCGTCTTCCGAATGCTAGTTGAGAACTTCTTCTGTCCATGAAAATATTTCCTGCAAGGTTCTAAAATGCATTCTTGGATGTGGTTAAGATGCATGATGTTGATGCTATGGTAATGCATGTCAGTGCAAAGATGCAAAAATGTATGAGGTGTTGATTTTGATTGTTTGATTTTTATTTTCTTTGTCAAATCACTCCCTGGTCTTGCATGTCTTCCCTGCACATTTCTTAGGTTCTTGGCCTGCTGGCCTCGTCTCATGAACCCTCGTCCGCTACTTTTATTTCAACTTCTTTTAGTATTCTGTCCTGTATGGGTAACAATCTTTTGCACCGAAACCCTTTCCTCAAATGATGACCTTACATCTCTTGGCATCTTTTACTAATACCCTTTTTGAATAATTGAAAGCGACCGTTCCCATCTAGGTTTTCAATAAATTTTGAAAGAAATACCATGGTGATGCAAAAAAAACGAACAAACGTTATTAAAAACTTTGAAATTTCATTAATCAAGCAATATGTACAAATAAGAAAGAGGAAATTTAACATATAACAAGGAATTTAACATATATACATATATATATTATATATAATATATATATATATATAGGAGTACCAGCAAGAAAGTGTTGAATAGATAGACCCTCATGTCGACGAATACTCCGACGACGATTGTGACGTTTGCCAAGGGTTCATCGAGATTAGTTTTGATGCTACCTTACCCAACTCAGTCTGGACCAGATCCTTACTCTTTTGACCTTAGGATACTTTCTTGAAATGTTGCTATCATCCCTTTTCGGGCTTTCGACTCAAGCTCTCCCTTTTCCATCCTTCACTTGAGCCGCCCTTTTCGGGTTTTCAACTCAAGTGACCCCCAATGGACCCAAGCCGACCTTTGTGGGTTTTCAACTTGGATCCCTCATTTTGTTTTCTCTTTTTCCAACCTCATTCTTTTTTAGGCTGAGTTTGTTTGTTTTTTCTGTTTTGTTTTGTTTTTTTTAGGCATAGTATTTCTTGACCGCATCGGAGTTGATGGGTCTTGGGAATTCTTCTCCATCCATCTCTTGTAAAATTAACGCCCCTCTTGAGAATGCTTTCTTTACTACGAATGGGCCTTCCCAATTCGGTGCCCATTTACCTCTTGGGTCACGTTGCTCTGGTATAATCTTTTTTAGCACCAAATCTCCTACTTTGAACTCTCTTGGGCGTACTTTTTTGTTGAATGCCCGTTCCATCCTCTTTTGATACATCTGACCATGGTACAAAGCCGTTAGGCTTCTTTCATCAATCAAGTTGAACTGGTCATATCTCTCCTGGACCCATTCAGACTCCTCTAACTTAGTTTCTTGATATACCCGCAGGGAATGTAAATCTACTTCGACGGGTACCACGGCTTCCATCCCATATACTAATGAGTATGGAGTTGCCCCGGTTGAGGTCCTGACACAGGTCCGATAAGCGTGAAGAGCAAAAGGGAGTTTCTCATGCCAATCCTTGTATGTCTTAGTCATCTTCTCTACAATCTTCTTGATATTCTTGTTGGCTGCTTCTACCGCTCCATTCATCTTAGGTCTATATGCAGTGGAGTTACTATGCGCGATTTTGAACTGTTTACACGTCTCTTCTATTAGTCCTTGGTTCAAGTTGGATGCATTGTTAGTAATGATTCGTTCTGGCAACCCGTATCGACAGATGATTTCTTTCTTAATGAACTTGGTGACCACTGCCTGAGTAACACTCGCATAAGAAGCTGCTTCAACCCATTTCGTAAAGTAATCGATCGCAACCAATATGAACCTATTCGAAGCTTTGGGATTGATAACCCCAATCACATCTATGCCCCACATTGAAAATGGCCAGGGGGCCGACATCACGTGCAATGGATTTGGAGGCACATGAATCTGGTCAGCATAGATCTGACACTTGTGGCACTTCCTGACATATTTGATACAATCTGTTTCCATCGTTAACCAGTAATACCCTGCTCTTATGATCTGTCTCGCCATCTTATGTCCACTGACGTGGCTTCCACATGATCTCTCGTGAACTTCTTCCATGATTTTCCTGGCCTCTGCTGACCATACAAACTTGAGCAGTGTTTGATCTCGACTTTTCTTGTACAAGATGTCACCTTCGAACAGATAACCCATTGCCATCCTTCGAATCACCCTCTTGTCATTTTCTGTGGCATGTTCTGGATACTTCTGGTATTTGACGTATTGGAGGATGTCAAAATACCATGGATTCCCATATATTTCATCCTCTACACTCATTACATGCGCTGGGGAGTCTTTCATCTGGATTTAGATTGGTCGGATCTCAATGTTGGTCCCTATCTTGAACATGGAAGAGAGGGTTGCTAGTGCATCTGCCAACTGATTGTCCTCTCTTGGCACACGATGAAATGTGATCTTCTCAAAAATCTTGGTTAATCCTGCTATATGATCTCGGTATTTGATTAACTTCGAGTCTCTTGTCTGCTATTCTCCTTTCATTTGGTAAATCACCAAGGCTGAATCACCGTAAACGTCTATTCTTTTTACTTTCTTATCTAGGGCCATTTGAATTCCCAAAATGCACGCTTCATATTCTGATACATTATTCGTGGCTGGAAATTCTAGACAAGCTGTGGCTGGGAGATAGTCGCCTTTTGGGGATATCAATACTGCACCTATCCCTTGCCCTGACAGGTTTGCTGCCCCATCAAAGTACATTTTCCATGTGTCTTCTTCTTCTTTCGCCTCCTCTACTTGACATATTGCCATCAATTCTTCATCCGGGAACTCGAAATGTACTGGTTCATAGTCTTTGCTAGCCCGGTCGGCCAAGAATTCTGCTACCACGCTTCCTTTAATGGCTTTCTGCGACACATACACTATGTCATATTCGAACAACAAAACCTGCCATCTAGCGATCCTTCTTGATAATCCGAGCTTCTCAAACACGTACTTGATCGGGTCCAGCTTGGAGACCAGCCAAGTGGTGTGGTAGAGCATGTATTGCCTTAATCTATGAGCCGCCCAAGCAAGCGCACAACACATCTTCTCCAAATCCGAATACTTGGCCTCATAATCGGTGAATTTCTTGCTCAAAAATAAATTGCCTGCTCCTTCTTTCCAGTTTCATCTTGTTGGGCCAGCACACATCCCATCGAATTCTCGCGCACTATAAGATATAAAATTACTGGCCTGTCTCTCACTGGTGGTACTAAAACTGGCGGGTTGGATAGATATTCTTTAACTTTGTCGAAAGCAGCTTGACAATCTTCATCCCATTCTCCTGGATTTTTCTTTTTAAGCAGCTTAAAAATCGGATCACACTTTGCCGTTAGTTGAGAGATGAAACAGGCTATGTAGTTCAACCTACCCAGAAATCCTCTTACTTCCTTCTGGCTCTTTGGTGGGGGTAAGTTTTGAATGGCCCTTACTTTATCCGGATCTACCTTAATTCCCTTTCCACTGACTACAAATCCGAGTAACTTCCCTGACGTGGCTCCAAAAGTGCATTTTGCCGGGTTAAGCTTGGGCTGGAACTTTTGAAGTCTTTCAAAGAGCTTTCTTAAATTCATTATGTGCTCTTTCACTAGTCGAGCTTTAGCGATCATATCATCCACATATACCTCAATCTCCTTATGCATCATGTCATGGAACAAATTCACCATAGCCCTCTGATATGTTGCTCCGGCATTCTTTAATCCAAAAGGCATGACCTTGTAACAAAACACTCCCCAGGCCGTAACAAACGCAGTCTTCTCCTGATCCTCTAGAGCCATCTTTATCTGATTATATCCTGAGAAGCCATCCATAAACGAGAATAGTGAAAAGCCCGCAGTGTTATCTACTAGCACATCAATATGTGGTAGAGGGAAATTATCTTTCGGGCTAGCTCGGTTCAAGTCTCGATAGTCCACGCACATTCTAACCTTTCCATCCTTCTTCGGTACCGGGACTATATTTGCCTGCCATTCTGGGTATTTTGCTTCCTCCAAAAACCCTGCATCTAGCTGTTTCTTGATTCTTCTTTAATCTTTAACAACATATCCGACTTCATCCTCCTTAACTTCTGTTGAACCGGCTTACATTCTGGTCTGATAGGCAGCTTGTGTACGGCCACTTCCGGATCCAGACCGGGCATATCTTGATACGACCGTGCAAATACATCAGCATATTCCTTGAACAAGTCTATCAACTCTTGTCTCTCTTTTTCTGACAAAGTAGTGCCAATTTTGACTTCCCTGGGTTCTTCCTCCATACCCAAATTGATCGATTCTGTGAGCTCTTTGTGTGGCAATATCTGCTTTTCCTCCTGTTCTACCAATCTCAAAAGGTCTAGGGGTAAGGTCTGGTCCTCAATGTCTTCATCGTCGGGCTCGTCGACAAAAACCGGTTTCTCGAAGTCGAACCCTGGCTTGTCACGAGCGTCTTTGCATTCGTCGTCAGTCGGCCTGAGAAATAAAGCAACAAAAATATATACCAAAGAAAAAGATATATAGCTAGTAATAATGAATGAACTAAAAAGGAAAAGAAAATATGATAGAAGATGTATGGATGAAACTTGGCGGTGTATTTTATTTGACTCAAAAGAAAGTGAACACAGGATAGTTTGATATTTTGAAAAGAGAGAATCGAACATGGTACTGTCATAGACATTCTTTGGGGGTACTAGTTCTAAGATTAAGATTATTACATTTTCGAGTCATCCACAAAGATTGCTCTCTCATACTCAACCCAGTTGCTCAGAACTTCTCCTAGGGCTAACTCGCGAATCTATGGGCAATCGTCCTCCTCCTGACCATCATCTGAAACAGCATTGACATCCAGATCTTGCAACTTTTTCACTATCTCTGGCTCTTCCTCTGACCCGTCACTACTGACCCAACCGGCTGACTTGAAAGTTTCAAACAATGGTGGGAATTTCATCTTCTATTCTTCTACTCTGTGTCCCAGCCTTGCTAGCTTTCTCTTTTTCAATCTCTCCTCAGCTTCAGCCCAATCCTTAGCTGTTGGCTTAAATCCCAATCCAAAGGGGCCCTCATGTACAGGTATCTCAATAGCCTGTGTGATCCCGTGTAAGTCCTTTCCCAAGCCTTTTCCTTCTTCGAACCCCTTCCTCATCATGCACCTGATACTCATGACAGAGTAATCCATCATGGTCTTTGGGATAAGCTCAGCAACCTCAAAAGTTCTGAAGGAGCATTCATACGACCCCTCTGGTGGTTCCACATATGAAAAACCTGATGTGCTTGCTACCACAAATTCTTCTTCCCCTTTGACTTCGACAAACTTTTCTAGGGTAAGGAATTTAACCACCTGATGTAAGGTTGATGGGACGGCTCCTGCTTGGTGTATCCATGGTCTTCCTAGCAGGCATGAATAGGAAGGATGTTGTATATCCAGCACTTGGAATACTGAGGGGAATGGTACCCCTCCCACTTCAATGGTTATTTCCACCTCTCCTATGACACTCCTCCTGGTGCCATCAAAAGCTTTCGCGATTAGGTGGTTAGCTTGGATGCGGGCTTCATCTACCGGTAATCTCTTCAGCATCTTGAGGGGTAAGATGTTCAGGGCGGAACCATTGTCGATCAAGACATTGCCCATGCTCACCTCTTGACATTTGATCGTGATGTGCAACGCCTTTATACTATTCCTCATCCCTTTTGGAATATCTTTCTCTGCAAAGGCTATGAATCCATGTGCTGATATGTTCCCCGCCATATGATCCAGGTCAGCAACGCTAATGTTATGGGACACGTACGATTGATTGAGAACCTTCAGCAGCGCCTTTCGATGTGCCTCAGAGTTCAATAGCAGGCTAAGAATAGAAATCCTGGCAGGTAACCTATTTAACTGTTCAATTACCCGGTACTCACTCTACTTAATGATCTTCAGAAATTCGCATTCTTCATGCTCTGACACAGGTTTCTCAACTGTTTCTTCCTCTCTAGGTCTAACCACCTTCTCTGACTCCCGCACGTTTGTTTCCGGTATCACGGTTTCCTCATTCCTCCTCTGAACCGATTCCGTCATTTCTGGTGAATATACTCGGCCACTTCTTGTCATTCTTCCCACACCTGTCACATTGGTTGAGCTACTCTCTCCTGATGGTGTAACCACTTTGCAGTCATACCTTCACGGTACCTGATGGCTATCTTTGTAAGGGAACAGTTGTGGAGGTATCACAACTGCAGGAGCGACCGGCCTTTGCATGTGTGCGGGTAATATTGTTGGCGGTCTCGGTATGAATGGCTGAGGTGAACCTACGGCTGGAACCGGCATAAATGGTCGAGGCCTCATCCTTGGAGGGGTCGGGATGAATGGTTGAATGTATTATTCTATCACCATGCTAACCTCATTTCCCTTACCCTACACATAAAACTCAATTGCTCTATCATCCATCAGGTTTTGAACTTCCTCCCTGAAACCGTGGCATCCTTGAATTCCATGCCCCAAACCATGGTACGGGCATACCCCATCTAAATCTTCTTCCCCGAACTCTCCTGGGGCTATCATTTCTGTTTTCACCAAAGCTTTGTACACTGTGACCATTGGAGTAACCACTTCCCGAACTAGATTCTTGACTGTCTCGGATCTTCCCACCATACCTACTTGATTTCCGCCATGATTAGGCAAAGGGTTTGCCGGGGTTGCATTTCCAAAGCTCAACCTTCATGATCTCACTAAATCCTGTACTGCATGCTTCAACCTCCAACAGTTTTCCGTTGAGTGCCCCTCGGTTCCTGAGTGGTAGTCACAATGGGCATTGCGGTCATACCAAGCTGCTGGATTTGGCATAGGTTTTGAAAATGGCAATCTTTGCAACAAGTTCTGCTGTAGCAACTGTGGAAGTAGCTCAGTATAACTGTATGGGATCGATCAATCAGAATTCTCCCACTTGCTGGGTCTTTCCCTCCTGCCCAGTTTGCCGGGTCTTTCTGTTGAATTGCGAGAGGCATACTGGGACGTTGATTTTGCGGCCTTGGTTGGAATGGCACTCCTCCAACAGCGCTGACCTCCCCTGAAGGCTGAGTATAGTAGGAGTTCATCGGATACTGATGATAGTACCCTCTGGGCCTGTAGTTGTACCCGTAGTTTCTTGGGTAATATTGTTGTCCCTGATTCCTAGGCTTGAAATTTGTTTCTCCCACTGAGTGTACCTCTCCTTCCTTTTTCTCTGGCCCCTCTTGGCATGTTCACTCACGTCGTCCATGTACCCCATTTTCTTCGCAGCTTCCATGGCCTCCCCGGTCATAATCAAACTAGAATACGACTCTGTCATTTTCGGGAGCAGTGCCTTGAAGTATTCCTTGGGCAGGGTTCTTAGGAACAAAGAATTCACTTCCCTTTCGGGGAGCCCAGGGACCATCAACCCCACTTCTCTGAAACGCTGTCCATAGGCTGTTAGTGATTCTTCAGGCTTTCTTGCCATGTTGGTCAGCGTGTCCCGCGTGGGAGCTAGATCCATCAAGTACTTGAAGTGTGCTAGGAAAGCTTTTGTCATATCACTCCAGCTCTGAATGCTCCTTGGATCTAGCTGATTATACCAAGTAATGGCTGACCCAGTCAAACTGAACATGAAGCTGTACATTAGAAACTTGTCATCGGTTGAAAAGGGCACCATCTTGTTCTGGAAGCTGAGTATGTGATCTCTGGGATTCTTCGTGCCATCATATTTCTCAAATTCTGGCATCTTGAATTTGGGAGGAATAACCACCCCTTTAGCCACTGCAGTACTTGTGACACTGGGAATTCCGAGGTCCTGAATTCCATCCATGCTTCTCAGCTTGTCCTCTATTCTTCCTCCGATCCTCTGCCAGAACTTCTCCTCCTCTACCTCCTTCCTCAAACTTTCTTCTACGGTGAGGTCAATGGGCCTGGTTGCAGCTATTCTTAGTGGGTGCAACTATGAATAGTCTTGCTGTGAAGATGCCCCAATATGGAATTTTGGGGGAAGAGGATTAAAAGACCCGGTTGGCGCCCCAGGTGGTGGTGGAAAGGCAAACCGAAATCCACTAGACATTAGAGTCTCAGGGACAGTTGGCCTAGTTGTCATTCCCGACAATGGTGGGAACCCAAATGATGTGCCGCTAGACGCCGGGGGATCGAACACCACGGGTCTGGTCGTGGCTCCTGTTGGTGGTGGGAATATGAAGGGCGCTCCGCTGAATGCGAAATGATTGGTGTTTTCGGTTTCCACCCCGGTCATCCCTGCACTTGCAACCGGCATCCCTCCGGTCGGGTCTTCTACATTCTGGGTGCTACCTTCCACACCTTTTTCCCTTCATTAGCTGCATTATCATGCTTCTCATTTGCTCCATCTGAGCGTTAGTAGTTTCTTCCCGGCGTTTCGCCTCTTCATTTCGGCGAGCTAACTCTTCTTTCAACCGTTGAATTTTCGCAGTTGGATTGTCCATTTTCCTGGCACTGGATCTGGTATTATACTGCCGAACTCGCTGATATTGCTTCTTTGGTCGTGCTATCTTGACACCTTTATTATCAAAACCTTTAATTAGAAACCAGAATTAAATCTTTTATTAGTATGAGTGGATGGATGAATGAATGCCCTAAAAGGAAGAGCTTACGGGGCTTCTCCACCATTGTGGTTGAATCCGTAATTCTTCACTTTTATATCCGGAACCATGACTTTGTGCATTCGCATAAGTCATAGTATCCTTCGCACTGCCATTTATGCAAAGTGTATGTATAAATGACCTAAAAGGAATGTTATGAAGATTCTCCACCATTGTGGTAGCCCTCCATAACTTGATTTTATGCATTCACATAAACCAAACATCCTTTATGCATTAATGATAGCTGGCCACATAATACCAAAAACCAAGAGACTGGATTAACTCAAAACAAGGTTTGAAACTCCACATTATTACATCACCGACTCATTCAAACTTGATTATAATCTTAAAACACTTGTTCATTCAATTAGCCTAATCTGACTCTTCATAGCCTGCATCGTTGGCCTCCTCCTCCCGCTTGCGTTCATCAAAGTCTTCATTCAGAGATATATTCTTGTAAGCATTGATGAATGACCCGAAAAGCTGAATCACTCTCTCCACACACTCTAGGATCTCATGTTCCCCTACTTCTCTGAGCACTCTCCGATCGCAGACCCTTTGAAGCTCCCTCTTGACTTTCTCAGCCTTTGTCACTACTGCCCGGATGTATTTCTGCAGCTCTAACAACTGATTAGTGCGAGTGTGATAGCCATCTTCCCACTTGTAGAGCTTATACTGGGTGAAGAACCATGTACGCTTTACTTCTTCTACCTCTGCTCTCTACACCAAATACTCAGACTCGAGATTTTCGAAATCGGCCTGACGTTTCTCAGCCAGCTCTCCTAAGCGGATAATCTCAGCATCTAAGTTTTGGATCTGAACTTCATGGGCGGCATTCCTTAATACGGATTGCACTTCGCGCTCCGCCGCCTTTCCCCTTTCTGCTATAAGCTGATCCGTCAGAGTGGTGATCTTCTGATTGGCGCCAGCAAGCTCTGCCTCCTTTCCTTTGAGGATTCTGATTTTCTTCATTTTGATGCCGGACCAAAGAGGCTAAATTGTTACTAAGATCTCTTTCCTCCTCCAATTCCCCTCTGAGGCTCCGATATCTGTCCCTGATTTCCTTGTCTTCCTGCTCCAGTGCAGCATATTCGGAGTTTTCCTCGATAATGGCGACCTCTCTTCTTTTCAGTTCTATGGCTCTTTCCCGGAATGCATCTCTGGAATGGCCAAGCCTTCTATTCTGATTACCACAAAATTCTGCTCTTTCTTTTTCCTTCTGATGGTCCTGTTCCAAATTCTCCTTCCTTTTGACCAATTTATCTATCTGGACTTGTAGGTTCTCAGCTGTTTCTGTCATTTGTGCTTTCTCCTTTTCCCACTTGGTCTTCTTCGACTGAAACCTCTATTCTAATTCTCGGAGTGCGGCTCCTTCGCGCAGGCGCTTGTTCTCAATTCTTAAGTTGGTAAGCTCATCTCACTGTTTGCCCCCAATCTTATCCTCGGGTTCTTGTCAGGAGGTGGGGCTAAGCTCGCAACTATTTCCCTATGCCATATTACATATTCTGGGGATGATGTTGTCTTATATGGTGAGTCGGCCACATATTCCCACTGAGAACTCTTCCACTGAAGTGCCTTAGATCTTGCTACGTCAACCTCCAACTGCGACCCATGCTCAATGTCAATACTACACAAACCCTGCATGTCGGGAATGAACTGCCCTACTCCGAACTGCCTTAGCACCAAAGAAGTCGAGTAAGTGGTGGTTCCCCAGGGTCCCATCAATAGCATGAATGATTCCCCACCACTTCTATGTACTGGAATCTTGTTCCTCATCCATCAGGCTCTCCACACAATGTTGCTGTACCCACATTCCTTGAACCAGTCTATCCATTCCTGCACTGTCTTCTTAACCCATGCAATATTCCTGAATTCCTTAATAGGATCACTATCCCGAAACTGAATGGCCATCTTGGAAGTATCGATCAAAGGCATGTGAGTCTTCATTCTAGATCTCCTACAGTGATTTAGAGATCGGATAGTCTCTGCCACGATTGCTGGTGAGATGTCAAAACCATATTTTGCTTGGTCCTGGATATCAATCATTAGCTCATCTACATGTGACAAGCCTTGGGGAATATGATCAATCCATAAATCAAGAGGGCTATTAACTGGGATCCTTTCTCTTCATTTCCCAAATGTTCTTCGGCTTTCTGAACCAGATAAATCTCTTTGAAGGCCCTCACCCCAATGCTCAAAGTTTTTAGCTCGGCCATCCATCGCTCTGCCTTATCCCCTGTCATCTCAGAATTGTGTTTACTGACCTGGGGATGTAACCTCCTCCAATAGATCTTGTCATTAGGCTTCCTGAATGTGAACTCTTCTGAAGGGAACAACATTGAACGGCATTCCTCTACTGTAGGCACCATATCCACCTCATTGAAAACAAAACAGCGTCGAGCAGAATCCCAAAAATGCACCATGGCTCTCAACAACGAATGATCGACCTCAGTATCGATCAGAGACCCGATGAGCCCATATTTCTGCTTAAACTGTTCTTTGTATGAAAACCTTGCCCACAAACTCTTTAACTTATCCAGGGTGTTCTGACTAGTGTCGAAACGGGTCACAGGCGGGGACTCAATGCCATAGTCCAAAGATGTTACCACTCCCTTCCTCTGTTGTTCTGTCTCATTTCTTGGCAAATTCCCAATAGGCAATGCTGCACTCATGCTTCCTTCCGCCGGATGATGTGTGGGTCCCGCCCCGCTTGATTCACCCTTTTTCTTGGTTTTTGCCATTATGTGACCACCTAATGCAAATGAATGCATGGAACGAAATAGAAAAGAGGGAAACACAAAAGAACCCAAGTTAGTAAAAGAAGGTGAGCGCATAAAATAACAATGCCGGAATTGAAAAGAAATGATGCCCCTTTTCACATCTAAAAGGTTTTCCATAAAACTCGGACGCAAAGGTCCTTCTGGGGCAGGTAGTCTATTTACTGAGAGTAGAGAGAAACCACTCTTTCTACGGTCCGTATTTTCAAAACGAAAAGGTAAAGGTTCGGAATGTTCCTTATGTGTACCAACTTATATGCCGGGTTAGTCCACACGTACTTAGCAGGTTCCCAATTTTGACCCGGCAAGGTCTCGTTGGGTGGAGGTTTTTCGCACAACCTATACAGGGACCTGGTTGGTCCCACGAGGGCTTGCTTATTATACCTCCCAAAACACACAAACAAGCAACCATTTTATTAACCCTAGATCTTGTTTAAACTAGGTGAGGCCTGACTCTCTAAATTGTCCCCAGTGGAGTCGCCAAGCTGTCGAAACGTTCGGGTCCGGGGAACCCTGCCGTCACGACGTTGGAAATGGAGGAGTCGCCACTAATCTTTTTTCTAAGGTGTGATTAGTCACCTATCCGATTATTAAGTCTAATATTAACCTAAGCTTGGCGAAGGTAATTCTAAACCTAATACAGTCTGCTTAACCAGAGTCTATGGGTTCGGGAGTCGGTTACGCTCGGGGAAGGATTAGCACCCCCGAGACGCCCGTCAAACGACAGTACCTCTAGTTTAGACTAAATCTAATGGGTCAATACTAAAGGTTGCTTTTAATCCTAATCTTGATTACTAAAAGGGTTATAAAAAGAAAATAAAACCATTTTTGAAAACGATGTCGAGAATTCGAAGAATATAATCGAACACTGTTGATTAATCCAATCACGATTCTCTTTCACTAGTTGCTCTCTTGTTGATCCTTTTCTCTTCGAAAAGGAAATTTTGAAAATGCTGTGACAAAATCTTTTTACCATTTGATTTTTCTAAAAACTTACCAATTTTATTAATTTCCAAAATCTTTTTTCAGATTTCATTATTTTCCAGAACCTTATTCTGGAATTATCCAAACTTTTATTTTCCAAAATCTCCTTTTGGGTTTACTTAAAAAGGGTTCTATTTGAAAATGCTTACCTTGAAATCTCTTGATTTACTAATTTCTTAATTTTGAAAATCGAATAAGAGAACACTGATTTTTGAAAAATGTTTTTTGGAGAAAAATGATCTTTTTGTATTTTCTTAATTATGCTTAATCTTAGAAAGAAAAGTAAGACTGAATGCAGATGATGCATGGACTGGTATATTTTAGTCTTTTAATTAGTAAACAACGACATGCTTGAAATTAACTCGAGACCCTTTCCACGCATTATGGGGGTATCTCGGGGATAAACCAATCTCGGAGTGGGAACCAAGAGTTCGTATACTTGGGCCCGCCCGTCATCGTAAGAGATCGTTGTTTACCAATTCTTATCTACCTAACTCGTATGAATGACAAGTAGAATGCATGAAAGATTGCTTTTAATTATATGCATTAATACCGGTCTACCCGAAATCAATTCCACAAACCCTTCCCATCATTATGGGGGTATTTGGGGAAAAGATTGGTCTAAAAGAGGCTTCCAGAAGTTTGTACCCGAGTACATTTATCTGGAAGACCCTTTATCTCAACAAAAGACATGCATTAATACATCTCAATAACAAGGTGATATATGATGCATGTATATAGTAAAATTCTACTTCTACTAATTACTAGCCAAGGCCAAACCGGGCCAATTATTAAATTAACTATAACTAAAGAAAATAAGACTTATGGGCCGGACTGGGCTTGCTAGGGACTTTTCTGCACACTAAAGAAAATGATCAGTAATATTCAGGCAATAACACACACTTTGTATCATATTGAGACAAATCAAAGATCCAAATTTGACCAAATGATAACCATCATTCCAAAAATTCTTAATTACTTTCTAAGTTAATCTTTATTTGTGAAAATTAGGTCTTAATTCCAAGTTTAATTTCCTTAAAATTGAAATTAGCCCAAAGTGTCTTACATTTCATCCTTAGGCTAATTTCAATCAAAGAAAATCTTTACTTTAAATTGAGACCCCATTTCCCAAACCAAAATTAACTCAAGTAATTAATTTTCTACTTTCAATTCGGGCAAACAAGCATATCCACACATAAACCTCAAAAGTTCAATATAAAAGAAATTTAATCAACAATTCTTAAAGCTAGATTAAAGAGATCAATTTTAAATTGATTTAAACATAAAAATCCAATTTTGACAACACACACTTAAATTGA
>AWUE01013672.1:0-30076 GCA_001974825.2 Corchorus olitorius | reverse complement strand
GTACCTCTTACCCACTGGTTCAATCACATCTTGGACGAGCCTTAAGAAATTGTTCTTGGAAAAGTACTTTCCTGCTCATAAAGTATCAAGTATAAGGAAGGAGATTTGTGGAATTAAGCAACGCCATGGAGAAACAATGCATGAATATTGGGAACGTTTCAAGACACTATGTGCGAGCTGCCCCAACCATCAAATCATTGAACAGTTGCTGATCCAATACTTCTACGAAGGAATACTTCCGTTTGACAGATCTTCCATAGATTCTGCAAGTGGAGGAGCTTTCATAGACAAAACTCCCACCGATGCTTGGACTTTAGTAGAGAACATGGCTACCAACACTCAACAATTTGGATCTCGAGAAGACTATTCAAGAGAAGGCAATACAAGAAGAATCAATGAAGTCTTTACCCATTCCACCTCACTGGAGCAACAACTTCAAGAAACAAATCAACAAGTCGCTGCGCTCACTGATTTATTCAATGCGAATTTTTCAAGTGTGCCTAAGGCTTGTGGTATTTGTAAACAAGGACACTACATTGATAAGTGCCCTTCTTTGGAACACACCGCGCAAGAAGTCAATGTTGTTGGAATGCAAGGAGCATATCAAAGGAAGCCTGGACCTTATTGGAGAACCTAGCAACCAAGTCAACAATACGGGAACCAAGGTAACTATTAAGGAAGGCCAATGAATTATCAAAGCCCTAATTTCCAACAAATGAGAGAAGCTATGGAGATGATGGGGAAACAAATCAGTCAATTGGCTAGTGACATGAATGAACCCAAGACACAAGGTCAACAAAGGATCCCATCACAACCAAAGGTACCTCCTAAGGAGAATGTAAGTGCAATCACTTTAAGGAGTGGAAAAGAGTTGGAAAATCCCTATCCAACCCATGCCGCACAAGATGAAGAAGAGTCGAGCTACACCAAAGAAGAAGAATTGCAAGTGCCTGCCAAAGAAATCAAAATTGAAGATGAACCCAGAAAAGATGGCGCAACCAACAAGAAGACTTCCGTCGACAAGACTGATTCCAAGGTAGATGCCGCCGTACCTTTTCCATCAAGATTGAAGAAGTCAAAGAAAGAAGATGTTGATCAAGATATTTTGGAGATACTTCGAAAAATTGAGGTCAACATCCCACTTCTTGATGCTATTCAACAAATTCCAAATTATGCAAAGTTACTTAAGCAACTTTGTACCAACAAGAAAAGGCTACAAGGTAAGGTAAGTGCTGAGTTAATGTCTCTACTGTGCTTCAAAAGAGTTTACCTCCTAAGTGCAAGGATCCAGGTACGTATTCTATTACATATTCTATTGCAAAAAGTGTTATAGAGAATGCTATGCTAGATTTAGGTGCATCTTTAAGCGTAATGCCTTTTTCTTTTTATCAATCTTTAAATCTTGGTCTTTTGGAAAATACTGATGTGATTCTGCAGTTAGCTTATGGATCTTTGGTTCATCCCAAAGGTGTTCTAGAGAATGTCTTAATTAAAGTAGAACACTTGATTTTTCCTATTGACATCTTTGTTATGGAGATGGAACATTCGAAAGATCAATGTCCTCTTTTATTAGGAAGACCTTTTCTGAGAACTTCTCATACTAAAATTGATGTATTCGATGGTTCATTGACCATGGAATTCTATGGTGATGTAATCCACCCTAGAATTTCATCTCAATCCCCATTGAATCTTAACAAGTTTGTTTGTGTTGAGAATGATAAAAGTGTTAAGAATGGAGCTCGAGAAGACTCTTCATCACTAACATCTGCTCAGATTTCCAAAGGGAGACAAAGGATAGCAACTTTTCAGCAACGTAAAGTTGAGCCTTTTTATCGAGCTTGGGATAGATTCAAGAAGCTCTGCGCAGCATGCCCTCACCATGCCATATCACAACAACTTTTGATTACATACTTCTATCAAGGATTAGGAGTAGACGGTCAAATTCTTGTGGATAGCGTGGACAACATCCCTTTGTTCGATAGAACCCCTGATGCCGCATTTGAAGCACTGGAATCTTTGACTAAAGCAATTGCACCCCCTAGCTTTAGAAAGATTCAAGCAAAGAAAAAGCAAGAAGCCAACAAGCATGGAGTTCAGCCACAAGGAGAGAAGCAGAAGATGGAAGCCAAGGAACCATAGGAAGATGCTCAAGGCCATGATCGAGCCAACTCAGCCGGCCAATGCCCGACTGTGGCCCGACCATCCTCACCATGGCCTGGAAAGAACCGGCCATACCCGAGCCGCGCCGAGACACATGCCCAGTCAAGCCTGTCATTCTCCGCGCCATTCTAGGCCTTAGCCGAGCCACCTGCTCGGCCATACCCGGCCAACGCTGCACCAGCCGTGCCAACTTCCTGGTCCAGACCGGCCACTGCCCGGCCATCCTATGCTTCTAACTGGCCATATCCGGCCAGTGCCGCGCCACTACCAAGCCACAACCGGCCATCCACCGAGCCACCTCGAGTTTTCACCAAGCTAGGACCGGCCATCACCGTGCCATTACCGGTCAAATGCTTTGCAAGCCATCCATACACCGTACCACCACTGGCCATGTCCATGCCATCGCCATTCCTAGCCGCCACATCAACTTTGATGAATTCAAATCTTGAAAAAAATCAACTTGAAGTTCTCAAAACCATCAATGATACTCTCAAGATCATTGTGGAATTGTTGAAGGAATATATCCATAGTTCCTTCACCCTTGAGAATAATTTCTTTAAGGCAGTCTAGTCAAAGACCTTAAAGAAAGGAGCTTATTGGGAGGCAACCCAATGATTTCGCATGAAGAACCGAAGGAAAGCAAATAGAGCTTAATTTGGACAAATTGCAAGATGAATTCGAAAAGGAGTCCAGTTTCAGAAGCAATGATGGAGCTTATGCCTACAAACAGAGAAGCTTTTTTCAACTCTATCTTTTTAATTTTCCTTGCATTATTTTGTCTTGATTGATAGCTTTGATTGCTTGCCTATTCTTTGATGTGAATTAATTGTTAGTGTTAGTTTTTATTTTCTGCATTTAAATAAACCACATGAGCATGCATAATATCAATTGTTTGTGTTAATTTCTTATGTGTTTCCACATTGAGGACAATGTGTCTTTTCAGTGTGGGGGGGGGGGGGGAGAGTCTAGTTTAATAGAGAGTTTTCATGCATATTGATCATAATTTTAATGCCATAAATTTTTTGAAAATTTTGAAATTTTTTGAAAATTTTGAAATTTTTTGAAAATTTTGAAAATTTTGAAAATTTTGCATGTATTGAATGATTTGATTTAATTTTGATTGAAGAATGCTTATAATTTTTAAGAAAGTTTTATTTGATTGATTGATTTATAGCATGATATCTTATTTCTTAGATTAGGTATAATTAGAGTTTTGTGATAAAAGCATATTGTTCATTATTTATATGATTGCCTATTTCTAGAACTTGTGTTTAATTTTTATTGAGATTACAATTATGAAAGTATGTTATGGATATGTCAAGAACAAGTGTGGGGGACATCTTATATAAAAGGATAGTTAAAAAAAAATTGTTTTCAAAAAAAGAAGTGCTTTCATGCAAGAGGAGAAAATGTATTTCTGCATACATTAAAAAAAAAATTCAATCCATTGTTGTCACTCTTTTCTTTAACAAAAAGAGTTAGTAACCCTTGAAAAGAGGATAAGAGGCATGAAATTGCAGAAATATTGTCCCTCTGAAAAAAAAATAAAAAGAAGGAGTCCTTCTAGAGTGCTAGTAGCCTCAAAAATGGGAGTTAGTAACCCCAAATCATGAACACTTCGAGGTTAGTAACCTCAATTTTCTAAAAATCAATTACCCTTTGAAAATCTATTATAACCCACGAAAATCCTTGACTTGTATCCATGATATGCGTTCCTTTGAGTAATGGAGATAAATATGAAGACATAAGCTTATGGAAAGAAGTAGTTATAAGATGTGATGAATTAATAATGATTAGAACTACTTTAATTATGGTTACTTCAGAATAAAGATGCTTGTTATTTGTTGATCTTTTGAATTGAGTGCTCTTACGATTCTTTGTTATTTTGATTTCATAATTACATTAATCCTTAATATGTGTATGCATTCAAAGTTTTTGAAAGGTTTAAATTAAGAATTTTGATTTGCATTAGTTTAAAATCATAGGGTCGTTTTTGTGTTTAAGTTTAGTAAGTTCATAGTTTTCTACACTAGTTTGTTAGGGACTAGCAAAGGGGGAAATATGATTGAGCTAAAAACAACCCTATTTTTATGGCTATTTTACTATGTTTTTGGATCCATTTATGCTTAAATATATGTTATTTTGATAATATTTGTGTTTTGAGTCTTTAAGTGATGTGAAAATGAGAATTTGTTATTTGTGACTATTTTTGGAGCTACTTTGATGACTTTTTACACATATTTGAGCAAAACAATTTTGAGCATAGATTTAGAGATTCGAAGTTCGTGTTTGAAGACCATTTAAGACTAATTTGAAGACTTGAAGATTTTTGAAGGATTATTTCAAGAGGAAAGAATTGAAGATTGGAGCTTAAATTGTGAAGGATTGAAGACAAACCATGGATAAGCTTGGGAAAATACTCAGCCCATATAAGCCCATAATTGGAGTTAAAATCCCAATTAATGCCGTCTATATCCAAGGAGATATCCAATTCCCGCTTATTCCCGCTTCTAGTCCTAACAGGATTAGGATTTAGCGCAGTTTTGGTAGAAAAATCATAACTTTCTACTCAGACCTTCGTTTTAGGCCCATGAGTACTCGTTGGAAAGCTAACTCCGAGATCTACAACTTTCCTTGAAGTCCAAGACCCAGTTCTACCGTTTTCAAGCCCAAAAATGCCGTCGAATTCCCTGCACGAATTCAGGATTTCAGGATCCTATTTTGACTAGGATTTTGGTTCAAGGATGACTTTTAATCTAACTTAGAGTCTAAGTTAGACCCTAAACCGTCCTAGACCTCTTTCCTACTTAGAATTGGAATTCCTAGGGTTATTTCCACTATAAATAGCCACCTCCTGTAACACAAATCACATACCACACATACTCACACATACCAATTAGTTTTAGATTTATTCGACTAGTTTTCTTCTAGTTTTTTAGGCAAGGGTGCCGCCACCCTCACTAGCCATAGAGGGGTGCGACATACCTAGCTATTTTGCAAGGAGATTTCACCCCTCCAAGGTCTTGTAAGTACTCTTATGCCGCTCATGGATTTTCCCAAATCCATGAGTAGCTAAATTTCTAATACTTCTGACCCTTTGGTGAATTCAATCAATTAAATATGGTGAGATTTCTGTTCTTATAATTTGGTATTTTATTCTTGATAGATAGCATGTTAAACTCTGTTTTAATTCTACAATCTTAATTTTTATTGATTTATTGTGGCCACTAAAGAGGTAATTTGAGAGATTGATGGCTAGATCAAACAACAAGGTTGACGCATGAGTTTGATTGTGTGTAGCGAGTTGACGGCGGGTCAATTGGGTTTGCATGCCAGTGATCAGATTTATCTGGTTGTTGTATGGTTTTATTCATTAAGCATGTGTGAAAGAACTAATAAAAGTTGATCTTAATGCTTTGAATCTTAGCAAATGTTTAAGGCTTGACGGCTAATCGATTAGTTAGGAGGAAAAATGGGTAATTTAAGGCTTGACGGCTAATCTTATCTAAATAGCATGTTAGGGTTTTCCCTAGACCAGTTATCATCAAGAATTTAATATTGAATTTATCTTTTAAATCAAGGACTCATAATTAATTTGATTGTTTTCTACCATTGGAGAAGAAGTATGCTCTTTAATTATTGTTTTCTTTCTTAATTGCCATAGATTTAGATTTAATTTACTTTGTTTTGTTTTCTAGTATAATTGCTTTCTTTCTAATTGTTAATCTTAAACCTCTGCTTTTATATATTGTTTTGAGAGATTTTAAGGATTGTATTTTTGGATAAAGCCTATCAACCTTCTCTGTGGGATCGACCCCTACTTACCTCATCTACTTAGTTAGGATTTTGTGGGGATTATTTTTATGATTGCTGACGACCGATCAGGGAGGCTGCTTTAATTTTTTCTTTCTTTCATCTAATTTCGAAGTTGTTGCAATGGAACCACAATCCAACAAGAAACAACAATGGTTCGCAGGAAGGGAAGTAATTAAGCCTTCATGTATTGATTATTCTGAAATAAATTTTTCTGATGAGATTAATCCCTCTTTTGTTAAGTATTTGCCATAGTTTCAGGGATTGGAAAACGAAAATGCAAAGAAGCACTTAGATTCACTTTATGTAAAGTGTATGATGATCAACAAACTACCTATGGAGGAAGCTATGTTGAGAGTATTTCCTCACACTCTTGAGGAGGATGCTTTGGAATGGTTCTTTAGTTTAGAGCCGAATTCAATTAAAACTTGGGGACAAATGCAAGAAGTATTCTTGGAAAAGTTCCTCCCTGCTCATAAGATCATAAGCATTCGAGATGAAATTAATTATTTCCAACAAATGCCTGGAGAGATATTTTATCAATATTGGGAAGGGTACAACAAGCTTTGTGATAGTTGTCCATACCATGGAATTAATGAAGCTCAACTCTTACAGAATTTTTATGGAAGTTTGAGTGCTTATGACAAGAAAACCATAAATTCTGCAAGTGGTGGAGATTGGATGAACAAAACCCTAAGGAAGCTAGGGAATTGTTTGATCAACTAGCAAATAGTGAGCTTCAATATGGGACTTCATATGAAATTAGATCAAAGCTGGAATCCTCTCATGATTATGTGGCCAAAGACAAACAAGTGATGTTGACCATAGTTGCTAAACAACAAGAGCAATTATCTCAAGTAATCGCATTATTCATGATTGCTCAACAAGAAAATGAAGCAAAGTTTGCAAGACTTGAGCAATTGGAACAAGAAAACCATCAATTGAGACTTGCATTAGGAGAGATGTCGAAATATGGAGTTCAAGGAACACATGGTTCACCACAAACTCATATGGTTCACCACGTCAAGGGTATGGTGAAGCAAGATGGTTTTGGGATACATACTTATGAATTTGAAAGTAATTCCTTGATGAAGTCTACTTTGTTTGAGCCTCAACATGTGAATGGAATTGGGATGGAAGCTCAAGAAGTTGCTGAATTTCGTGAATCAAGCATGATTTCCACGCCAAACACTTCAAATGTTGCTGCTCAATTCGTCCAACAAGAGGAGGTGAAACCTAAAGCTAAAAGGGGGCTTAAAGTTGCTGCTACACCTCCTTCTTCAAGAGTTGCCAAGTACAAGAAGGAATTGTTTGAGGCTGAATATCTCAAATCAGTTTGCAAATTGGAGGTAAACAAACCTACACTCAATGCCATTGAGAAGAATCCAAGGTATGCAATCTTTCTCAAACAACTTTGCACTAATAAAAGAAAACTCCAAGGTAATGAGTTAATTTGTTTGAATGAGGATGTTTCTGCTGCATTTTCTAGAAAATTGCCACATAAATGCAAGGATTTAGGTTCATTTTCTATTTCATGCATAATAGGTGGTATTGAAATTGAGAAAGCTATGTGTAATTTAGGAGCTACTATTAATGTTATGCCCTATTATGTCTATGTCAAATTAAGTTTAGAATCTACGATCACTACTAATATTGTCATTCAACTTGCTGATAGAACTAATGCTCATCCTGAAAAGTTGGTTGAAAACGTTTTCGTACAGGTAGATGGGCTAATTTTTCTTGCAGATTTCTATATCTTGAAGATGAATGAAGATGATCTTAATTTACCTCACATGCCATTGCTGCTTGGTAGACCATTCTTGAGAACTGCAATGACAAAGAATGATGTCCATTTTGGAGATCTCAGCATGGAATTTGATGGGAAAGTTATTAAGTTCAATATTTATAAAGCTATGAAACATCTAAATGAGGATCATTCTGTGTTTGCTATTGATGTTGTTGATCATTTTCTTGAACAGATTTCCTGATTGAATCAAAAAGATGGACTTGAAGTGGTTCTAACTAGCAATCTTAGCAAGAAAGACATTAAGGAGCATGATTTCAACTTGTCTGATGAAGTTGAATGTGCTATTAGTGATATGAAACCACCATTTGAGGGTGGAATTCACACAGTTTCATATTTGAGTTTGGAACCTACTTCAGAGCCACCTTCATCTGATCAAGAAGTTTCGAAAGATGAGCTTAAGAAGCTTCCTGATAATCTGAAATATGTGTTTCTTGGTGAAAACGAGACTTCACCTGTGATCATATCGAACAAGCTTGATGAGGTTCAAGAAGAAAAGCTAGTGAGGCTTTTAAAGGAACACAAGCAAGCTATTGGTTGAACAATTGCTGACATCAAAGGCATTAGTCCTACTCTTTGCACTCATAAGATTAACTTGGAACCAAATGTTGCACCTGTGAGGCAAGCCCAAAGAAGATTAAATCTGAATCTTGACAAGGTAGTGAAAGATGAAATCGTGAAGCTACTTGATGCTGGTTTGATCTATGCTATATTTGATAGCAAATGGGTAAGTCTTATACAAGTTGTTCCAAAGAAATCAGGTTTCACAGTTGTTGAAAATCAAGATGGAGAATTGATTCCTCAAAGACTGACAAGTGGATGGAGAATGTGCATTAACTATAGAAAGCTCAGTGCTGAGACAATGAAAGATCATTTCCCACTCCCATTCATGGATCAGATGCTGTAAAGGTTAGCATGTCATTCTTTTTATTGTTTTCTTTATGGTTATTCTGGTTACTTTCAGATACCCATATCACTTGAAGATCAAGAAACGACAACATTCACATGTCCATATGGTACTTATGCCTACAAGAGGATGCCATTTGGACTATGCAATGCACCTGTAACCTTTCAAAGATGCAGGATGAGTATTTTCCAAGACTATGTGGAAAACATCATGAAGGTATTTATAGACAATTTTACTGTTTATGGAGATTCATTTGATTCATGTTTACATAACTTAGAACTTGTTTTGAAACGATGTGTTGAAACTAACCTTGTGCTTAATGGTGAGAAATGCCACTTTATGGTAGATCATGGTATTGTGTTAGGACGTGTTGTTTCTAAAGATGGTTTGTAGGTTGACAAAGCTAAAGTAGACATTGTTCAGAATCTACCATATCCAAAATGTGTGAAAGACATCCGTTCATTCTTAGGGCATGCTGGATTTTATAGGAGATTCATCAAAGACTTTTCTAAGATCACCACCTCTTTATGTCGTTTGCTACAAAAAGAGGTGAAATTCGAATTTGGAGATGATTGTAAGAGAGCCTTTGATGAACTTAAGAAAGCCCTGACTTCTACACCCATTGTTAAACGCCTGATTGGAATTTACCTTTTGAGATAATGTGTGATGCAAGTGATTTTGCAATTGGGGCTATTTTAGGACAAAAAGTTGGAAAGATTCCACATGTGATATTCTATGCCTCTCGCACATTAGATTCTGCTAAAAAAAAATACACCACCACTGAAAAGGAGTTGTTATCAGTTGTGTTTGCACTTGAAAAGTTTAGATCATACATTCTTGGTGCAAAAGTGATAGTATTTTCGGACCATTCTGCTTTGGAGGTTGATGAGATGGATACTCTTACTTCAAGAGTTCAATTTCGAAATCAAAGACAAGAAAAAGGTGTGGAAAATTTGGTGGCTGATCATTTGAGTCGAATTGAAGGTATTGGGGAAGAAAAGGTTGAGATCAAGGAAACTCTTCCTTTTGAGCAATTGTTTGCTATTGATAAGTTCCCGTGGTTTGGCGACATAACTAACTATCTTGTTACACAAAAGCTACCTAAGGATGTGAGCTATAACAAGAAGAAGAAAATAAAGAGTGATTCGAAGTACTACTTTTGGGATGATCCATATCTATGGAAGATGTGCTCTGATCAAGTCATAAGAAGATGTATCCCGGAAGATGAGGTAAACACTTTGCACATAAGAAAACTGCATTTAAAGTTCTACAATGTGGATTGTATTGGCCTACAATGTTTAAAGATGCTTATGAGTATTACAAGAGTTGTCCTGAATGTCGAAAGATTGGGAATCTTACGAAAAGACACCAAATGCCACAAAACAGTATATTCCCAATGGAGATCTTTGATGTATGGGGAATTGACTTCATGGGGCCATTCCCTTCATCAAAAGGGAAGTGTTACATTCTACTTGCTGTAGATTATGTCTCAAATGGGTTGATGCTATTGCTACAAAGAAGCCTGATGTTGGAACTGGAGTAAAGTTTATGAAGGAAAATGTTCTTCATCGTTTCAAGATTCCAAGAGTACTCATAAGTGATAAAGGGAATCATTTTTGCAACAAGCTAATTTAAGCATTGGTGGAGGGGTATGGAGTTACTCATAAGGTTTCTACTTCTTACCATCCACAAACAAATGGCCAAGTAGAAGTTTCTAACGGCCAAGTAAAGCAAATTTTGGAGAAGACTGTAAATACAACAAGGAAAGATTGGAGTCTCCGCCTGAATAATGCTTTATGGGCTTATAGGTTTGCATACAAGACTCCCATAGGTATGTCTCCATATCGAATAGTTTATGGGAAAGCTTGCCATTTACATGTTGAGTTAAAGCATAAGGCATGGTGGGCTGTAAAGCAATGCAACATGGACTATAAACAAGCTGGCATTGATGTGAAATTTGCATTGCAAGAGCTTGAGGAAATTCGAGATGAACCATACGAGAGTTCAAGGATGTACAAAGAGAAGACTAAAGCATGGCATGATAAGCACATCCTAAGGAAATCCTTTCATGAAGGACAAAAGGTGCTTCTCTACAACTCTCGTCTAACCAAGTTCCCTGGAAATTGAGGACAAGGTGGCTTGGTCCTTTCCTCATAAAGAATATATTCCCTCATGGAGCTGTGGAAATTCAAAGTCTTTCCAAAGAGAAAACATTCAAAGTTAATTGCCATAGGCTCAAACCCTACATTGCACCATTAGAAGCAAATGAGATAGAAGTGATCACTTTGGAAGATCCTGTTTATGATGATAAAGACTTTGAAGAGTGAACTTGAGCTAAGTCTAGCCAAACACATTAAAGAAAGGCGCTTGTTGGGAGGCAACCTGATATGAATCTAGTTGTGATAGACTCAAATCTACCCTTGAATTCCTCGAAAGATCTACTTGAAACTCCAACTTCTAGACTTGATGAACTTGATAGTCTTCCCAAAGATCCAATCTTCATTCGTCGGCCCTAGATGATCAATTAGACCTGCAATTGACAACCTAAGATCACAAGAAACACAACTAGATAATCACTATCTAATTGTTTAGTAGGACTCTACAAGATTGAAGAGATCCTAAGTATGCTCAAACTAGAACACTGAAGCTAAATTCTCAAAAGAACTCTCTTTGATTGAAAAACTTAACTTGTGTTTATAAGAGGCATTGATCCGCTTATATAGGCATAGGAAAACGAAAGTAACCTAATCCTAAAGAAATATGGGCGGCTATCAAGCCTTACAAGCCCAAAAATAAAGACAAGGAAAACTAATCCAAGTCCAACTAGGAAAAATAAATAACAAGGCATAATTAAACAAGGATTGGACATAGTCAAACAAGGGCCAATCCTAATGTCATCTAAACATAAAGATAACTTAACCTAAGTTAGAATAAGGCCTCATAATAGCCGAAATAATACATTCAAGCTCTAAGTCATATCGATTGCAAGCAAGGTGATGATCTTGGAATCAATGGATGAATGCTTGCTCAAATCATCACCAAAGCTCTTCAATTGCGCATCAATGACCTTCATATCTTCTAGATGACTTCGAACATATGCATCTTTGAACCTCTTAGCTCTTGCTCTAGTCATTGGACCAATATGCATCTTTAATGGATCAAATAGGAACTTCTTGGTGCTTGGAATATGCTCAACGATATAACCATGTTCTTCATGCATCTCCATGCTTCTTTGCATCCCTTGATCATCCTTTCCATGCTCTCCATTGTCATCTTCAAGTCCATGATAAGCTCTTGGCGCAGCGCATCATTCCCTCCCCGTTGAAAAGGATTTGTCCTCAAATCTGCATCATTATCAAACAAAGACAAATCAGCAACATTGAAAGTATCACTCACCTTACCATACTCGCTAGGAAGATCTAGCTTGTAGGCATTGTTGTTGATCCTCTCCAACACTAGGAATGGACCATCTCCACGGGGTAAAAGCTTGGATTTCCTCTTCTCTAAAAATCTCTCCTTTCTTAGATGCAACCAAACCCAATCTCCAGGCTCAAAGGTAACTTCTTTGCGCCCCTTGTTAGCCTTCTTCATGTAGTGTTCAGTCTTCTTTTCAATGTTTGCTCTAACCTTCTCATGAAGTTCTCTAACATATTCGGCCTTCATTTTACCATCCATGTCAACTTGCACACTCAAAGGTAAACTCATCAAATCCAAAGGAGTTAAAGGATTAAAAACCATACACAATTTCAAAAGGTGAATAACCAATAGTACTATGTATGCTTCTATTATATGCAAATTCAATATGTGGCAAACAATCCTCCCAAGTTCTTAAGTTCTTTTTAATCAAAGCTATAAGCAAGGTAGATAAAGTCCTATTAACAACTTCAGTTTGTCCATCAGTTTGAGGATGACAAGTTGTTGAAAACATCAACTTAGTACCTAACTTAGCCCATAAAGTTCTCCAAAAGTGACTTAAGAACTTAGCATCTCTATCAGAAACAATGGTTCTAGGCATTCCATGCAATCTAACAATCTCGCTAAAGAACAAGTTAGCTACATTAATGGCATCATCAGTCTTAAAAAATGCAATAAAGTCTGCCATCTTAGAAAACCTATTAAAAGTACCCATAAATTGTGGTTGATAGGCATCACCCTCTTTCATGTGAATTTGATGGTACCCACTCAATAACAACTTATGCATAGAACAAGATGGAGTACACAATCTAAATTCTTTAAACAAAAATCCAGCATGCATATAGTACTTTCCAAAACCAGATTTCACACATACCTTATAGATTTCACCAAAGTAAACATCCATAGCATACAAGTCTTTAATGTACTCAAATCCTAGAAATTTAGAATCAAGTGTGGAAAGTAATACATACCTTCTTGATAGTGCATCAGACACTATATTCTCCTTATGATTAGGAAAGGTAAGGATAAGTAACACACCTTCATAATTACTCAAAAGACACATTCTACAAGTTTCATCCTTCTTAGGAACAAGCAACACAGGAAAAGCACATGGAGAAAGGCTTTCTCGCACATATCCCTTTTCAAGCAACTCTCCAACTTGCTTCTCCAATTCCTTGGTCTCATTATGATTTTTCCTATAGGCTGGCTTATTAGGTATTAGCGCCCTAGGGATGAAGTCAATTTAATGCTCAATCCCTCTAATTGGTGGCAATCCACTAGGAATTTCCTCAGGAAACACATGTGCATAATCACTCAAAAGAGAAACAATATTGCTTGGAAGTTCTCCAGCTAAGTTGTTAGTAGTCATAAGTGTATTCTGAAACAAAAGTAAGATCAAAACAGAATTCTCATGAAAAGCACTCTTAATCTCACTCTTAGTAGCTAACATACACTCTTTAACAACTTTCTTAGAACTAACTTTCTTTTCACCCAAAACTGGTTTAGTGTCATCGCAAATAACACCTAAACTAGGTTCAGACTTACTCTTCTCTTTAGCCCTAAATTCAACCTCTAATCTAGTAAAATCATCACTTAATTTCAATTGATCCTTTAATGCTTCTTGAGGTGATAAAGGAACTAAAGTGATAGGAATCTTACCACACATAAAATAATACTTATTTGTCTCACCATCATGTTTCACCTTGTTGTCATATTGCCATGGTCTTCCAAGCAACACATGACAAGCTTGCATTGGCAAGATATCGCACAAGATATCCTCCTCTTTGTACCTGCCCAAAGAAAGAGTAACCAAAACTTGTTTGTTAACCCTAATTTCTTCTCTATCATTGAACCAACCTAAGTTATAGGGTTTAGGATGCTTAGAATTGGGTAGTTGTAACTCCTTCACCAAATAAACACTAGCTATGTTTGTACAACTCCCTCCATCAATAATCACACTTTTTAGGTTTTCCATTCACATAGCATCTAGTGTGAAACAAGTTCTCCCTTTGATTTTGCACATCACCTTTCACGTATGCACTTAAAGTTCTCCTAGCAACCAAACTCTTAAGTGGAACTAACTCTTCACCATCATCAATTGCAGCCTCATCATCACTATCCCCACTAGAACTTAGAGTGAAATCACCTTCCTCTTTACTGAAAAATTCACCATGCTCATTAGAATACATCACCTTCTTGTTAACACAATATCTAGCATAGTAACCAAATCCTTGACTTTCAATGCGAGATTTAGATGATGAACTTAAATCCTCACTTTCAATTTTAGGACTTAAGAACTCCTTCATCGAACTCTCTTTCACCTTGAATGGAATTCTTTTATCTTGCTTGTACTCCTTTTTCAAACTCTCTTTCTCCTAGAATGACATCCCCTCATCTTTTTTTTAAGGAGTTTTCCATGAGCTACTAGATGATGTAAAACTCTTCTTGGTCAAATGAATTTCATGAGCCAAGATATCCATTCGTTGCACCAAATTTTGCATCAAAGTAACCAAATTAGTTTGATTTTCTCCATCTTTTCTATCTCCCATTGTACCTGCACAAAAGGTTAGTAAAATAAAGAAAATCCTTTCAATTAGTGTGTGTGTGTGATTACCAACAAGTGCTCTCGTGTTTGCACTCAACCTATGGTTTAGGTAGCCAACCCACTAACCACTCTAAATAATCTCACACAATCTGGCTTTTCCCACTCCTTTTAGCTTCAATAGGCCTAATAAGAACAACTTGTAAGGATTACTTCGCTCTTCTCGTGACCTACTTGAGGAACAAACAATTAGTAGCAAAACTAGAGTGAATCAAAGGTAAGTGATCTTAAATTTGCAGCACCCTTGTGTCGATGTAAGTAACTTCAATTTGCTGCAAAAACACAATCAAACAACACAAACTGCAAAACACCCAATTCAAGCTTAAAATCCTATTTGTACCACTTATTTTTCAACTTGAAATTGGTGAATTCCAAATCTGAAATCTTTCAAATTAAACTTTCAAATACTGCAAAAGCTTCCCAAAATCTTCAAACACACTTTCAATTTCACTCAATTTTCTCCAATTAGGGCTAATTGCAACAAATAGATTAATTGCACAAAAACAAGAACCCTAACACCCTACAAAAATCGATGACTTTTTTTTTATTTTTTTTGGAATTTTCACTATTTTTCCCAGAAAGATCATTATGTAAAAACACTAAATCTAAAATTTCAGCCCTTTCCGACCAATAACAAATGCAGAAAAAAAATCACAAGTTTCTGGTTGAATTATTTTTTATTTTTTTTTATTTTTTTTGATTTTTTTCTATATAACCTTGATGTATAAGGGATCCAAATCTCAAATTTCAAAGCAAATCAACCACTAATGAATCCACAAAAAAAATCAGAAGTTTCTGAATTTTTGAAAGATGAAAAATTGCGATATGAGTGTGATGGATGAAAAACTTGATATGTAACAAAAAAAATGAAAAACTTGATGAATGATGAATAGAAGGACAGATTTACCGATTGAAGATGATAACCTATGCTCTGAATACCAATTGATATGAATCTAGTTGTGATGGATTAAAAACTACCCTTGAATTCCTCCAAAGATCTACTTGAAACTCCAACTTCTAGACTTGATGAACTTAATAGTCTTCCCAAAGATCCAATCTTCTTTCGTCGGCCCTAGATGATCAATTAGACCTGCAATTGACAACCTAAGATCACATGAAACACAACTAGATAATCACTATCTAATTGTTTACTAGGACTCTACAAGATTGAAGAGATCCTAAGTATGCTCAAACTAGAACAATGAAGCTAAATTCTAAAAAGAACTCTCTTTGATTGAAAAACTTAACTTGTGTTTACAAGAGGCATTGACCCCCTAATATAGGCATAAAAAAACGAAATTCACCTAATCCTAAAGACATATGGGCGGCTATCAAGCCTTACAAGCCCAAAAATAAAGACAAGGAAAACTAATCCAAGTCCAACTAGGAAAAATAAATAACAAGGCATAATTAAACAAGGATTGGACTTAGTCAAACAAGGCCCAATCCTAATGTCATCTAAACATAAAGATAAGCTAATCTAAGATAGAATAAGGCCTTATAATAGCCGAAATAATACATTCAAGCTCTAAGTCATATCGATTGCAAGTAAGGTGATGATCTTGGAATCAATGGATGAATGCTTGCTCAAATCATCACCAAAACTCTTCAATTGCACATCAATGACCTTCATATCTTCTAGATGACTTCGAACAAGGCCTATGAGTGCATCCTTGAACCTCTTAGCTCTTGCTCTAGTCATTGGACCAATAGGCATATTTAATGGATCAAATGGCAACTTCTTGGTGCTTGGAATATGCTCAACAATATCTCCATGTTCTTCATGCATCTCCATGCTTCCTTGCAGCCCTTGATCATCCTTTCCATGCTCTCCATTGTCATCTTCAAGTCCATGATAAGCCCTTGGTGCATCATTATTGATATGAATCTAGTTGTGATAGATTCAAATCTACCATTGAATTCTTCCAAAGATCTACTTGAAACTCCAACTTCTAGACTTGATGAACTTGACAGTCTTCCCAAAGATCCAATCTTCTTTCGTCGGCCCTAGATGATCAATTAGACCTGCAATTGACAACCTAAGATCACAAGAAACACAACTAGATAATCACTATCTAATTGTTTACTAGGACTCTTCAAGATTGAAGAGATCCTAAGTATGCTCAAACTAGAACAATGAAGCGAAATTCTCAAAAGAACTCTCTTTGATTGAAAAACTTAACTTGATTACAAGAGGCGGGTCGATGCCCTTATATAGGCAAAGGGGTCGACCCAAAATAAGAAAAATAAGCCCTATAGGTGTTTCATACATGTCTTGGGCGGCAATCATATTGGAAAGGACAAGGAAATAGCCTAATCCAAGTCCAAAAAGGAAAAATAAATAACAATACATAATTAAACAAGGATTGGACTTAGTCAAACAAAGCCCGATCCTAATGTCATCTAAACATAAAGATAAGCTAATCTAAGGCCTTATAATAGCCAAAATAATACATTCAAGCTCTAATGCAGATCGATTGCAAGTAAGGTGATAATCTTGGAATCAATGGATGAATGCTTACTCAAATCATCACCAAAGCTCTTCAATTGTGCATCAATGACTTTCATATCATCCAGATGACTTCAAACAAGACCCATGAGTGCATCCTTGAATCTTGTAGCTCTTGCTCTTGTCTTGGACCGATAGGCATCTTTAACGGATCAAATGGCATTTTCTTGGTGCTTGGAACATGCTCAAGGATATCTCCATCATCTTCATGCTTCTCCATGCTTCCTCGTACTCCATGCTCATCCTTTCCATGATCTCCATTGCCATCTTCATGTCCATGATAAGCCCTGAGCACATCATCTCCTCCCTGTTGAAAAGGATTTGTCCTCAAATCTGCATCATTATCAAACAAAGACAAATCAACAACATTAAAAGTAGCACTCACATTACCATACTCACTAGGAAGATCTAGCTTGTAGGCATTGTTGTTGATCCTTTCCAACACTTGGAATGGACCATCTCCACGGGGTAAAAGCTTAGACTTCCTCTTCTTAGGAAATCTCTACTTCCTTAGATGCAACCAAATCCAATCTCCAGGCTCAAAAATAACTTCTTTGCGCCCCTTGTTTGCCATCTTCATGTAGTGTTGAGTGTTCTTTTCAATATTTGCTCTAACCTTCTCATGAAGTTCTCTAACATATTCGGCCTTCCTTTTACCATCCATGTCAACTTGCACACTCAAAGGTAAACTTATCAAATCCAAAGGAGTTAAAGGATTAAAACCATACACAATTTCAAAAGGTGAATAACCAGTAGTACTATGTATGCTTCTATTATATGCAAATTCAACATGAGGAAAACAATTTTCCCAAGTTCTTAAGTTCTTTTTAATCAAAGCTATAAGCAAGGTAGATAAAGTTCTATTAACAACGTTTGTTTGTCCATCAGTTTGAGGATGACAAGTTGTTGAAAACATCAACTTAGTACCTAACTTAGCCCATAAAGTTCTCCATAAGTGACTTAAGAACTTAGCATCTCTATCAGAAACAATGGTTCTAGGCATTCTATGCAATCTAACAATCTCCCTAAAGAACAAGTTAGCTACATTAATGGCATCATCAGTCTTAGAACATGCAATAAAGTGTGCCATCTTAGAAATCCTATCTACCAAAACAAAAACAGAATCTTTACCTCTCCTAGAATGAGGCAAACCTAACATAAAATCCATGCTAATCTGTGTCCATGGTTAATGAGGAATAGGAAAAGGAGTATACAATCCATGAGGTTTAGATGTAGATTTACCTTGCATACAAACAATACAACTAGAAACATGCTTTCCTACATCATATCACATCTTAGGCCAAAAGAAGTGTTCATGCAAGATCTCATATGTTCTATCAACTCCAAAATGACCCATTAAACCCCCTTCATGCGAAGCACATCACGCAAAGAACAACAAGGAATACATAATCTAGATTCTTTAAACAAAAATCCACTATGCATAAAATACTTCCCAAAACCAGATTTAGCATATGCTTTAAAGATATCACCAAAGTAAGAATCCAGAGCATACAAGTCTTTAATAAACTCAAATCCTAAAAATTTAGATTCAAAGTGTGGAAAGTAACACATACCTCCTTGACAATGCATCAGCCACAACATTCTCCTTACCTTTCTTATATCGCACCACATAAGGAAAAGACTCAATGAACTCCATTCACTTAGCATGCCTCTTGTTCAACTTTTGTTGGCCTTTCAAGTACTTCAAACTCTCATGATCAGTGTGAATCACGAACTCTTTAGGCCACAAGTAGTGTTGCCACGTTTGTAATGCTCTCACAAGAACATACAACTCCTTATCATAGGTTGGATAGTTCAATGCAGCCCCATTCAATTTCTCACTAAAGTATGCCACGGGCTTTCCTCCTTGCATCAAAACAGCTCCAATTCCTACACCTGATGCATCACATTCAATCTCAAAAGTATTGTTAAAGTTAGGTAAAACAAGCAAAGGAGCATTAGTAAGCTTAGTCTTTAAAGTCTCAAATGCTTCTTGTTGTTCTTGACCCCATTTGAATGGTTCATTCTTCTTCATCACATTTGTTATTGGTGCTGCTAAGGTGCTAAAGTCCTTAACAAACCTCCTATAAAATCCAGCCAAGCCATGGAATGATCTCACTTGTCCAACATTGGTTGGAGTTGGCCAATCTTTGATGGCTTTGATCTTTTCTTCATCAACTTCTACACCCTGCGCACTAACCACAAAACCAAGGAAAACAAGCCTATTTGTGCAAAAGGTGTACTTCTTAAGGTTAGCATATAACTTCTCTACCCTAAGGACATCCAATACATATCTCAAATGATCAACATGATCCTCTAGAGTGCGGCTATACACAAGTATATCATCAAAATAAACAACAACAAACTTACCAATAAAAGCAATCAAAACATGGTTCATTAGCCTCATAAAAGTACTAGGTGCATTAGTCAATCCAAAAGGCATAACTAACCATTCATACAATCCAAGCTTAGTTTTAAAGGCAGTTTTCCATTCATCACCATCTTTCATGCGAATTTGATGGTACCCACTCTTAAGATCAATCTTAGAAAATAAACAAGCATCATGCAATTCATCTAACATATCATCTAATCTAGGAATAGGGTGACGATACTTAACTGATATGTTCTTGATAGCTCGACAATCAACACACATTCTCCAAGTTCCATCCTTCTTTGGAACTAGCAACATAGGAACATCACATGGAGAAAGGCTTTCTCGCACATATCCCTTTTCAAGCAACTCTCCAACTTGTTTCTCCAATTCCTTTGTCTCATCAGGATTAGTCCTATATGCTGGCCTATTTGAAATTTGCGCCTAGGGATGAAATCAATTTGATGCTCAATCCCTCTAATTGGTGGCAATCCACTAGGAATTTCCTCAGGAAACACATCTGCATAATCACTCAAAAGAGAAAAAATATTGCTTGGAAGTTCTCCAGCCAAGTTGTTAGTACCCATTAGTGTATTTTGAAACCAAAGCAAGATCAAAATAGAATTTTCATGCAAAGCACTCTTAATCTCACTTTTAGTAGCTAACATACACTCTTTAACAACTTTCTTAGAACTAACTTTCTTTTCCCCCAAAACAGCCCCTTTTGCGTTATCATCATCATGCAATTTAGGTTTTGTTACTCTTTTGTTTAGCCCTAAATTCAACCTCTAATCTAGCAAAATCATCTCTCAATTCCATCACTAACCAAGGAGTCAACACAAGTTCAATTCTACAAAGTTCAACCAAAGGGAAAAAGGGAGGTTATTTCGAAACTTTCTCTTTTATTTTTCACCATATGGACTAACTTTTGTTGATTGAATTTGTTAGGTATAACATTCAAGACCAAGAGTTGCTTGTCAAAGATGCAATGGATTGAGAAGAATTGACATTGTTTGGAGGATGATAGCACACCAATCAGTGAGCCTTTCTATCAATCTTTCTTAATTTATTAAAATTGCTTTTGGCATGTCTTGTTTTGTGTTTGAATTAGGACTGCATACTTATATTATTTTCTTAGCTTTTGATTTCATATTTTGTTTTGCATTTCATGTAGTGTAATGGATCAAGTAATTATCTCTTTTATACAATTTGATCTTTTGATTGATTTAAGCCTATGCTTTGATTGATTGATTGATCTTGATGCTGAATTGCATGATAACCCCTTGTTTTAACTGTCCATATGCCATTGTTTCAATATGTGCTTTTCATTCATTGTTGTGATTTGAGCATTCATTCTAAGCACACATTGAGGACAATGTGTAACTTAAGTGTGTGTGTGTGTGGGGGGGGGGGGTAATCTGTTAGATTTAGATCCAAGAGTCAAGACATGGAGATCATTTTCAATTTGTTTTGAACTAGTATTCGCATGAATGAAAAACATTTACAATGTTTTCAATAGTTATTCTGAGTTTGTTGATGAGATAGACAAATAATGAGAAACTTTTTCCAAAAGATTTTGAGTAAAAGATTTTCTCTTTCAAAATTTAGCAATTGATAAGCGATTTTTAGTGTGAAAAGTGAATTTTCAAGTGATTGTATTCCCTGAACTTGTATCCCATCCGATCTGAGTCAAAAGAAAGCTAACAAAGACCCCTTTGTTGAACCCTATTCTTACCTAAATATCTATTGGTTCTTGATAAAATGATACAAAAAAGTAAGTGTGGGGGGATGTATATTGAGATATATAGAGGAAAAGAGATACTTCTTATCTTACCATAGTTGTCACTCTGAAAAATGGAGTAATAAGAAGGAAAAAGAGGATAAGAGGCATGGTATAGAAGCGAGGAAGTATTGTCTCTCAAGAAAAAGAAAAAAAAACACCAAAAAACAGAAGCGTGCAAACAAAACTGCCCATACACTTATACTTTCTTACACCATTTTTCTTTCTTTAAGACTTGTTTTCACCCCTGAGTCTAATCCTTATCTTTAGTGGTTACTACTTTGTCTCATTAATAGGATGGAAGAACAAGTTTTGGTTGAATATGCACTTGATGTTCATTGGTCTATGATGATGGAATGCTTATTTACTTGTTGCTTCTAGAATGAGATTTGAGAATGCTTAGACATTGATTGGAAAATTGTTTTAAGTTGTTTGGAAGATATTGAGACTTACTTGAATGGCTTTGAACATATTGTTTTTGCTACCTTTGTGAGTGTAAATCTCTTTCAAAGCACTAGAAAGATCTCTCTTATGTTTATATCCTAAATGTTTGTGGGTATCTGTCACGCCCCGAACGCAAGGCTCGGAACATAACAATGCCACACACTCATGAGGCAAACCCTGAGAGCATGTAAGGCTAGCTTTTAGTCCAACATAATATAATAGGTCCAAAAATAAACTAAGTCTCGATATCCAAACATTAACAAAATCTTCAAGTCTCAACTAAATAACATTATTAAAATTTTAACTAAGTTCGAAAAGCCAATGTCTATTGCGGAAGCTATAACGTCTAACGATCACTCTCCCCAATGCTTACTCATCATAAACTGAAATCATATAAACCACATAGTGAGCTAAAGAGCCCTGTAAGTAACAAGATCTAGCTAGGTGGATCAAGTACATGAAAAACCTTACATATTATAATAGCAAATCATAGTTTTCACATAAACATATATGATAAACTAAAACCAATTTTCACTTCAAAACAATACACTTTATTTCTCATTCCCAATAAACATTTAGTTCTTTTCAGGATGCACCACAATCACAATCACAATCACAATCATCCGTTAACGGTATATATCTCGAAATCTAGCCAACAGTTAACCCCCTGAGGCACGGGTTCACTCTTACCAATCAGTTTAACCCCCTGAGGCACGGGTCCACTCCTACCAACAATTTAACCCCCTGTGGTATGGGTCCACTATGCACAGCCTTCCAAGGACATTAAAACACATTTTGACATTCCCAAATCACTTTCAAAACCATTTCAAATCTAAAACATTTATGTTTGCATACTCGATCCGATTTTTAAGAAAACAACAATACTCATTTAAAACAACAAAACACTTCCAATCATTTATAGGGAAAACAATCTATAAAATGGTTGATAATTCATATAATTATAATATATATAATCTTAGAAAACACTAGAAAGGTCTGGTTACTTACCTGATCAGCACACACAATCACAACACAATTCTTGCAATGAACAATGCACAATTAAGAGCCTAACAATATTAATTATGCATTAGAAACCAACACAATACAATATGCATAAGCTACATGACCAATCTACCCTCCCAACACCTTTGGGGAATTATTGAAATCCTTTTGAAAACCTTTGCAAAAATCCAATTTTCATAATCTCTTCAATTCCATAAATCAGAATAACATTAGGAAAATACACTTAATAATTTCAGAGAGTGAAACACCAATTTTAATGGATCATAAATAAGATAATTTGGTATTAGAATTTCTGTAAAAATTTCGGAACTTAATTCTTTAGAAATAGCTTACACTCTCATCATACATTTTCATAAGAAAATATTCTGTAATTTGGAAAATTATGGAAAATAACAGAAAAATCATAAGTATTTCAATAAAAAATTTCCCCAAAAATCTCTATCATATCACTTAGGGGTGAACTACACTCTCGATCGCAAAATCTGTCCGAGAGTGGGCTTTGCAAAAACATTGTTCATCTTTTACAAACAATTTCAGAAATTCCAGATTCGTCCCATCCGCCAAGCAACTTTGGGACTTCGATTCTCTCTCTACAGAACACCTATAAAGGTATGGTTGGAACCTATGAATAAATCATACTTCCTACTACACGTTCATCACAATTTTGGCCTCTAAGGGCCTCCGGTTTACCGGATTCCGGTAAGGAAATAGGGGTTGCTGATCACATTTTAGATCTAGGGTTTATCAACTTAAAAACATCATAACTTTCAATTTATTCAACGAAATTGAGTGATTCCAAATCCTATGGACTCCTCATGGCTAGAGGAATCTTTTGGTGCCAATGGGATGGTTGGTGGCGCGCTAGTCGGCTGCCGGTGATCGGAAATCTTAATCTAGTTTATCCAGAAACTTTTCCTAACATGCCACAATGGAAGAAACTCAAGAGAACTAACCTTAGACCACTCAAGAGAGATGAAAACAATGGAAAATAGCCTTCTAAGATCTCAACACGTTTTCCCCTTGAAACCAATGTTCTATCCCTAACTAATGAGATAAAATTCAAAATTTATAGCTAGGTTAAAGGACTAACTAATTCCTAATTGGGCTAAATAAACTAATAAGGCCCAAAGTCACAAAAATCGTAAAACCAATTATTGGGTCGGGGTCTACAGTATCGTTCTTGTTAAGTAAACCCTCAGGAGACTATAACTCCTCCTTTATTGTCTTCGTTTAAAGGTTTAAAGACTTGTGTCATATGCTAAATGCCACCGTACACTTACGAAAGTAGCTTACATGTCTTTCATATAGGAATTTCATTTAGATTTGGATTTGAATTTAGATTTAGTGGATTGCATGATTTAGTTTTTGAGTCATTAACTTAGTTAGTTTGGTTTGAGCACTTATTCTATCATCTGTTTTGCTCGAGGATGAGCAAAAGGGTAAGTGTAGGGGTATTTGAGGAGACCAAATTAGTACATATATTTTATGTCCATTTTGTATGGTTTCATTATGTTTTATATGCTATTTCACCCTCTAATAAGGCGTTTTGCACTTGTAGGCCTATTTGGAGAGAAATATGCAAAATGGTTTAAAAAGGCCCTAAATGGAGTATATTGGAGCACTTATGGATCTAAGGATGATGAGCAAAGGATTTGGAGAAGCCCATCGTCATGTTGACCATGTTTGGACCATATTGAAGCTACTTCGAGGAAGATGTGGTGAACCACATTGCACTTGTGGTGAACCATATGTTCACAAAGATCAAGATGTTCATCAATGGAAGCTTAATGAATCATCTACACAACCCAAGAAGATAGCTTGAGGAGATTACAAACCCAAATAGATGTTTAAATGAACATGTGGGGAACCATGTATCAACATGGGGACACACATGGTCACGAGAATGACCTAATTGAGCTCTCATTAACTTTGGGCCACACCAAGTATCCAAAAGTTGACAGATTTGTGGCCATAACTTTTGATCTAGAAGTCCAAATGAGGTAATTCAAGATCCGTTGGAAAGATAACTTAGATATCTACAACTTTCATTCAGATTTCGAGAGCTGAAAATGTCATTTTGATGGACGAAAACATCCCTGAAGTTTCTGCACGTCTTAAGACCCTAGTCTTAGCCGCCTTTATAAATGTTATTTTCTTTAGATTTGAGGGTTGTTAAAGAATAGGCTTTTCTATAGAAGAAAAGAAGAACTCTCTCTACTTTCTTTTATGCAACCACTTTTCTTTACAATAATGGAGATTTCTACTCAATCTATGTGTGAGTAAACCTTTCTTTCTTCCGATGTAAGTTATAATTGATCTCTTGACAATGTTTTATGGTTAGATCTATGATTATTGATGATTTATTCGAGCTTTCTATCTATTCTTCGGTTGATTTTGATTCTTATGATTTGATTATTATGTGGTCAATGATTTTGATGATTATATGAATCGTATGCTTTATCAAATAGGTAAATGAAGGTAACTGATTTTGATAATAGAGCAAATCAAGTTGTTTGGTGACTGAAGGTAGCCGAATTGCTTGTAGGAATAATAGATCATATCAATTTTGTGATTGAAGGTAGCTTAAGAGATATGCTAGACTTGTTTATTGATCTTAATGCTTTATTCTTTATGGATTCTCTGACTGAAGGTAGGAAAGTCTGTTTAGAATGAAAGAATTATATTGGGAATGTACGTACTGATTTAATTTACACAAGATAAACCTAGGATTTAAATGAATTGTTTCTTTGATTGATCTAGGATCCATACTTGTCAAGAGTGGTGTTTAACTTATGTTGGAGAGCCCTTTTGATATCAAATTCCGTTTAGTTATTGTTGCAATCTTTTACTTTTATTAGTTTAATTTATTTCTGATCTGCTTCCAATTGTTAACAACATGTTGGAGGTGGTCACAGATTTGCTGGATCTGGGATTGATTTTGCGGATCTTCAAAGAAGCAGTTAGAAACTAGTTATTCCTTGTAGATCGGATGGATTTGGTGGAATGATTGAAGACTTGTCGTTTCTTTGGATCTGACTTTGCTTGTTGGTGAAAAGAACTTGATTTGGATTTAACTCTGCTTGTTGGAGAACTTGTTCTGCCGAAGTAGAATTTGATAGCCTGAAGAGATGGTCGGAAACTTGTTGGCATGGAATCTCTGAGAAGACTAGGGTTTTCTTTTGAGGAGGAGGCTAGGTTTTCTTTTCTTTAGTTGTGCTGAAAATGAAAGGGGAAGACCTCTTTATATAGAGTTCGCTAGAGTCATTTTGGTAACCCTAGGTGAGTAGTATTGGGCTAGTTGTATTGGGCCAATTTAATTACTTTTTAAATGGGCTCAAATTAACATTTAATCCAAATTAATTTATATGGATTCAACCCAATTAACTTATTTACCCAACTAAATCATTTTTTAATTGGTCAAAATTTTCTATTCTACAAATGCCGCCACTTCAAGGATTGGATGACTGGATGGTTGTCATGCATTGAGACGAGTCTTGAAGTCCATCAATTTTTTAGGCATCCTCCAATTTGATAGCACTTGAGTTGGTGCTAAATTTGACATCCAATTTGTTAGGACTTGAATTTAATCCAAAGCTTGCGAAATTTTGTAGTCATGCAATTTAATCAGGCTAGGGTGGTTCTTGAATTTTGACTTTATACTTGGATTGCTTGGATTTATAGCCTTTACAATTTAGTTACGCTAAATTGTAATTACTATGTAGCTTCTGGAGGCTAATTAGCCACGTCACACCAAGCTTGGTGTCGAAACGTTCGGGTCCGGGGAACCCTGTCGAAACGACGTTGGAAATGGAGTCGCCACTAATCTTTTTTCTAAGGTGTGATTAGCCACCTAATTGTCTTACTCAGTCTAATGAGGTCCAGTGCTTGGCATGGGACCCACTAAACCTATGGGTCCGGTCTTGTCACCTAGACCTAGGTTTGGGAGTCATTTACGCCCGGGGAAGGATCAGCACCCCCGGCACGCCCGTCAAGTGACAATAACTCTAAGCCAAACTAGATCTAATTGTGGGTCAATAACAAAAGGTTGCTTTTAGTATGCTTTTTAAACGGAATGGTGATTTTACTTTTTCTCAAATCTTATTAATTCCTGAAAAGATACTACAAATGCTTAATGATGCATTAATTGGTGAATTTTAGTTAATCAGTAGACAACAGTATACTTGAAATTAACCCGAAACCCTTCCTACGCATTATAGGGGTATTTCGGGAATAATCCAATCTCGGAGCGGGATCCAAGAATTCGTACCCGAGTACATTTACTTGGAATCCACCCGTCATAGTAAAATACGGTTGTTTACTGACTCTTATTTGGGCTAACTCGCATGAATGACATTTAAAATGCGTGAAAGATCATTTTTTATTTATATGCATTAACACGAGTCTACCCGAAATCAATTCCGTAAACCCTTCCCACGCATTATGGGGGTATTCACGAAAGAGACCTGTCTAGAAAGGACTCCCGGAAATTCGTACCCGAGTACACTTATCTGAGAGGCCTTTCATCTCGGTAAAAGACAAATGTTAATACATTTTTAGAAGGATCAAAGTGACATACTATATACATGGCATGGATGCATGATTATTCATTAATTCTACCACTAATTACTAATTATTACAAATTCAAAGGCTTTATCAAACCCAAAGGTAAATTAAAGGAACAAAAGATTTAAAAGGAAATGAAAGCCTAAAGGTCAAAGGGACAAAACCGGGGACACCTCTGCACCTAAAGTAAATAATTAGCAACATTCGGGGCTCAAATAGCACAAATTAAATTCAAGAATATGGAATAAACACCCAATTGCATAATCATATCATCAATTTCCATAATCGAGTATTAAATTGCATCCAAAATAAATAAAATCCCCAAGGCAAGGGCAAAATTGCACTTAATCAAGCAAAAGAAGACAAATCAGGGGCAAGACAACATAAATCAAAAGATAAATTTCTAAATCAGGGGTGAAATTGAACTAAACACAAATAATATCCCAAATCAGGGACCATGCTGAAAGATGAAAGAAAGTGATGTCTTTATGTGAACAAAATTAAAAATTTCATGGACTCAATTGAGATCAAACACAAGTATGAAATTTCAAAGGCACTAAAACACCAATTACCCGTAATTGAGTCCACCCTTCTCCTAGTTAAACAAATTTAAAAGAACAATTAAGCCTTTAGGATCGCATTTTAATTCTCAAACTAAAATCAATTCCAAGAGATTTCACTAATCCCTCCTTGAGTTGACTCTTAATTATAAGAAACAAAATCTTTAATTTCAAAGCATAGATTCTTAAAATGAAAATTAGCTAAATATGACATGCAAAATCAATCAACAAGCTAACTTCCATTTTAAGAATTTAGGCCTTAAATCAAAATTTTCATTTTTATACTCAAAAATCAACTCAAAAGTAACCTTGAATCCATCTTGGAATCAACCATGTTTAAAAACCAAAACTTGAAAATAAAGACTTGATTTTTCTTTTAAATTAAAATTAAGATACAAAGGAGATAATCATAATCACATTCTAATCATTTTTGTATTCATCTCATCATCTTATAGCAATCAAAAATCATAACTTTACCAAGAAAGTGGCAACTTAAAACTTTTTGACACATTTTTCATAAAAATAAAATATCTATGCAAAATGGATCTAATCTACATGTGTATAAAAGAAAAGGCATTAACTTAAAGGAATTAACAAAGACAAACCAAATGAAACCATCATTCATGAATTAAGCTTAGAATAAAATGAGAAAAGGGACTTGATTTATTGACAAAATGCCCAAATTAAGATCAACAAGTCTTGAAACAACATAAAAAGGATTAAATTGAAGCAAGTAGAGAGTTTAAAGATTTAAGTTGAGAAATATTACCTGCACGACGTCGTTTTGACACAAAATTCCCCTCCTTATGCATTTTCTTTTTCTTCCTCTGCCACTGTTATTTCTTCTTCTTCCCTCGACGGCTTCTCTCTCACGAGCTTCCCCTTCTTCAAGCCCTCATCAAATCTTGTTGAACCTCTGCAAGCCTAAGCCATCGCCTTGGTTTTAGGATCCTTCAGGGTCCTTCTGCGTTGAATCATCGAAACCAGCCTTTGAACCCGTGCGTCAAGCGTCACCCGAAGCACCATGAAGCTTTCGGATCCAACGATTTAACCGTCGGATGTTCTCATCCTTCAGGTATGTTCTTCCTCATATCATTCCCTCCATCTTCCTCCTTCAAATTCCTCAAATATCTTCTTTATTTTGAAAAGCCCCAATTTTTACGTTAAGCTTTAACTCTCGCTTTTTAAATCGAGAATCCATTTTTTCTTCGGGTGTGTATTCGGGTAGGGCTTTTTAGAAATGGGGAATGTGTGGGAGCCAAAATTCAGAAAAAATGGAGAGAGGCTGGTTGTTCAATTGTGTATGTTGATGGCGGTCTCTAGAGAGTGCGTAGAATGGGGAGAGATTGTAGAGCGTGGGTGTTTTTCGATAGTGTATATTTGTGTGGGTTGCTGTGTGTAGTGCTGATGAAGAAAGGGGTGTTTTTTTTTTGTCAAGAGGGCATGGTTGTGGAGATGAGTGTTGGCAACTAGTGTGTATGGAGAAGGTTCCTTTGTTTCTTTCTCTCTTTTTTTTTTTTTTTTTTTGCGTGGAGGAAGGTTGGAGGATCAGCTAAAGGGAGGAGGAAGATCGGTGTATATCGTGAGCAAGGAATTTTTTTGAGTGTATTGTATCCAATGAGGGATTCTTCAGGAGAGAGTTGTGAGAGGTTCAGATCAGAGTATCGAGAGTGTGGGGAGAAATCTGTATCGAGGGAAAAGGAGGATGTTATGGAGTGAATCAGAATTGTGTGTGGGAAGGTTCCAGAGAGAGGGAGATGAGCTGTGTAGATGAGGATCAGTGAGTGATCAGTGTATCTGTCTTCTCTTTTTCTAGGTTCTTCTCCCTTTTTCCCTGTTAACTGACTCCCCTCTTTTAGCTAACTAAGTCGTCTTCTTGTGCAGGTGAAGGAGAAAGGATCAACTTCAAACAAATGAGCTGTCAGGTATCTTTTCTCTCTCTACAACTGTTGTGGGAATTTATAGGTTGCTATGCTTGTTGACTTATAACAATTCCCTCCTCTGAATACTTGTTTTAAATCTACCCTGATTTTAACCTTGCTGCCAAAAGAATAAATGAATGATGATGCTGCGGTCACTTGCATCTTTCCTTGTGAATGAGGATTGCTTGCTGATTTGGTTATACT
>AWUE01013670.1:0-15850 GCA_001974825.2 Corchorus olitorius | reverse complement strand
GTGCTCTCATGACAAGAGGAGAAGAGGTATTTCTGTAGACTTAAAAAAAAAAATCCATTGTTGTCACTCTTTTACTTTAACAAAAGGAGTTAGTAACCCTTGGAAAGAGGATAAGAGGCATGGAATTACAGAAATATTGTCCCTCTGAAAAATAAAAGAAGGAGTCCTTCTAGAGTGCTAGTAGCCTCAAAAGGGAGTTAGTAACCCCTAAATCATGAACACTTCGAGGTTAGTAACCTCAATTTTCTAAAAACAATTACCCTTGAAAATATATTATAACCCACAATGACCCTTGATGTATATCTATGACATTACAATCTTTTGAGTAATGGAGAAAGAGAGGAAAACATAAGCTTATAGAAAGAAGTGATAAGGCAAATCATATAATAGCCTACACCTTTAGCCTAAGTTAACAGCTTAAACATAAAGCCTTAGCCTATCCGATAATATTGTATTTATCCCTTGTAAATGCTTATCCTTGTATCAGCCTAACTCTTGTACTCTGTATAAATTCCTAAAGAGTAAATCAATACGATACCCTTTGCAGACTTCATATGGTATTGAGCTAGTGAGATCCTAACCCTCTTTTTTTTTCCAGCCGCCAACATCAAAGCAAAATTTTCCAAATCTCACTTTTCTCTTCTCGCAAACCACCGCACATGTCGATCGTTGAAAGCACCACCACCACGACATCCACTCAACCATCCAACCCTCCTAACATTGCCCAACAGGTTAGTGTTAAGCTAACCCCAACCAATTTCTGTTATGGCAAACACAAATTCGCCCAATCATTCAAAGCTACAACCTTGTTGATCATATTGAGGGAGATGTCGCAACACCACCTAAACTTGTCAACGATCAACCAAATCCTGTTTATCTTAAATGGTTCCAACAAGACCAGATGGTCCTTGGTTGGATTACCTGCTCATTGTCTGAAGGTGTATTGCCGCAAGTTGTTGGTGCAACCACCGCACGTGGTGCCTGGGAAAAGCTTGTCGCTTCCTTTGCCGCCGGCTCAAAACCACAGATAAGACAAATTCGTTCCGCTTTATTGAAAATTGAACGTAAAACTGATTCAATTACAACCTATATGCAGCAAGCAAAGGGATTATATGACCAATTGGCTGCACTAAACAATCTAATTCATGAAGAATTACTTTTAGATTCAGTCCTTGGCAGTCTTGGAGAGATTTACCGCCCCTTTACACGAGCATTGGAAGCTCGATTAGAGCCAATCAAATTTGGTAATTTGTATGGCCTCCTCCTCAGCGAGGAAGCTTAGCTTGGAGCAGATCAGACAACTGTGACTATTCCTCCAATTGTTCAATATGTTGCACGTCAAGGCCCCTAATCAAGAGGGAGAGGCCGACGCGGAGGAAGCGGTAGAGGAAGGCAAAATTTACCCCGCACAAAATTTTAATTTTGGATCATCTCAACAACAAGGTAATGGAACTGATTCATCTCAAAGCTTTACCTGTTATAATTGCAATGGCCTTGGTCACTCTGCTCGGCAGTGTCCATCACCAAGAAACCCGAACACACGAAACCAACAGACAACCATGAAGCCACAAAGTCATCTTGCTGCAACTCAACATCCAAACTCAAACACTTGGCTTGCAGATTCGGGTGCCACTCATCATCTCACTTCGGACTTGGAAAACCTTGGCATCCACAATGAGTACTCGGGTCCTGATTCAGTCACCATTGGCAATGGTAAAACTCTTTCCATTAAAAACGTTGGATCTTCTATTTTTTTCTGTTGGTGATAATTCCTTTCAGCTTGATCATATTTTACATGTTCCATCTGCCTCTAACAATTTGCTCTCTGTTCATTCTTTCACTAAACATAATAACGTTTCTTTGGAATTATTTCCTAATTATTATGATGTGAAGGATATCCTTACGAGGCAGGTTTTATTCAGAGGCTGAAGTAAAAATGGTCTCTATCCAATCCACTTCAACAGACAACCGATTCGTGCAAACCTTGCTAGCTTAACTACTTGGCATGCTCGCCTCGGCCATGCTTCTTTTAGGACTGTTCGTCAAGCCCTGAATGACAATTCAATTTCCTTCAAGTCTTCTAATAATTCTGCTTTATGCCATGCTTGTAGCATTAGCAAATCTAAGAAATTAGCTTTCTCAGACTCTCTTTATCAGGCTAAAGAGCCTTTAGAACTTGTTTGCTCCGATGTTTGGGGCCCTTCTCCAATAAAGTCTGTTGATGGATCTTCTTATTATGTCTTGTTCTTTGATCATTTTAGTAAATATTCATGGCTATTTACTATCAAAAACAAATCTGATGTCTTGAATGTTTTCATCAAATTCAGAGCCATAGTTGAAAAGTTTTTTGGTAGAGCAATCAAATCTTTCCAAGCATACTGGGGCGGAGAATATCAGGCCTTAACAGAATATTTGGCCGAAAATGGCATCACTCAGAGAAGTTCATGTCCACACACCCCAGAACAAAATGGGTGTGCAGAAAGAAAACATCACCATGTTGTAGAAACTGGGCTTGCATTATTAAATCATTCCAATGTCCCATTAAAATACTGGACCTATGCCTTTGATGCCACAGTCTACATCATAAATAGACTACCGACACCAAAACTCAAACACAAAAGCCCGTTTGAGACAATTTTCCATGAGAAACCCAAATACGAAACACTCCGAACCTTTGGCAGTCTCTGCTATCCTTGGCTCCGCCCCTATGCTCCTCACAAGTTGGCTCCATGATCTACCAAATGTGTTTTTTCTTGGCTATAGTAAAATTCACAAAGGGTATAGATGTCTTGATTTTAACACTGGCAAAATCCATATCTCACGCCATGTTATTTTTGATGAACAGGTTTTTCCCTTCCAAGTGAGTGATGGCTCGGTGGCACCTACTGCAGCAGCAACAACAACATTTCCTTCACCAATGTCAATTTCAAGAACAGAAAATTACACCTTACCAAAAGCCCAAACAACAAGCCCAACAAACATCCAAAATTCACCTACAACACCCGAAGCCCGACAATACAACCAAAGCCCAAGCAACAACCAACCCAATTCACCCAAACCAACTTCACCCGAACACCAAAATACAACAACCACTCAAAATAAACCAACAAAACCTAGAGACCCCGAAGCAAACAACACTTCAACAGAAAGTCCTCCATCTCCAATATTAGCTACATCTCCTGGACTCTCCCTTGTTGTTGATCTCACCAAATACAACAAATCACAAACAACTCAACCAACAAAAACCCATCATATGGTCACTCGATCACAAACAGGGAGCTTGAAACCAAAACCAAAGGCATCGGTTCATGTCACCAGCAATCAAACTGAACCAAGCTTTGCCTTACAAGCTTTAAAAATACCGGAGTGGAGGCAAGCCATGGCAGATGAGTATAACGCCTTGCTTCAGAACGGAACTTGGGAGCTAGTTCCACGCACCTCTGCCCAAAATATTGTAGGATGTAAGTGGGTTTTCCGGATAAAAAGGAACAAAGATGGCAGTGTCGAACGGTTCAAAGCAAGACTAGTGGCAAAAGGCTTTCATCAACGCCCTGGTCTTGACTACAATGAAACTTTTAGCCCGGTGATTAAACCTCAGACCATCCGGTTAATCCTTTCTTTGGCAGTGCAAAATAGCTGGCCTATCAAACAGCTAGATGTTTCCAATGCTTTTCTACATGGAAAGATGGAAGAACAGGTATTCATGGAGCAGCCAATTGGGTTTGTCGATTCAAACAACCCAACTCATTTGTGCAAATTGTTGAAGTCACTATACGGGCTCAAGCAAGCTCCATGAGTATGGTTCAAGTGCCTTACAGATAAGCTTGCTCAGCTCGGGTTCATCTCTTCCAAAACAGGTTCATCCCTATTTTTCTATATTCAAGGCTCTGTTAGAATTTACTGCTTAATTTATGTGGATGATATACTGCTTACTGGCACGAATCAGGATATTATTTCCACTCTAATTAAATCCTTGCAGCAGTCATTTGCACTCAAAAAACTTGGGGATGTTAGCTACTTTCTTGGGGTCGAGGTTATTCGAGACTCGAATGGTTTGTATCTCACTCAACAAAAATACATTGGCGAGCTGTTGGAAAAGGCAATGATGGGCAAGGCGAACTCCATCTCAAGCCCCTCATGTTCGCAGCAGAAGTTAACCAAAAATGATGGATAACCGTTTCGTGATCAATCTCTTTATCGAACCATTGTTGGAGGACTTCAATATTTGTCAATTACAAGGCCATATATTACTTTTGCTGTCAATCGGGTATCTCAGTATATGCATTCACCCATGGACACGCATTGGACAGCAGTTAAAAGGATTCTGCGATACTTATCAGGGACAAAGCAGCTTGGACTGCATATTTCTCGCCATTCCAACTCTCAAGTAAGTGCCTATTCTGACTCTGATTGGGGCGGTTGTTTGGATGACCGTAAGTCCACTACTGGGATTGCAGTTTTCTATGGCACTAACTTGATAACTTGGACATCAAAAAAGCAAAGAACAGTGTCTCGCTCTTCAACAGAGGCCGAGTACCGGGCCTTAGCCACTGCCACAAATGAAGTCTACTGGCTTCAATGTCTGCTTGCTGAAATTGGTTATCCGTTGTCTTCAAAGCCAGTCCTTTGGTGCGATAACTTGAGTGCAACCTACCTCACTGTTTCCCCTATTTTTCACTCTCGATCGCGCCACTTAGAGATAGACTTCCACTATGTCCGAGACAAAGTGATGAAGAAGGAGCTGCAGGTCAAGTACATTTCAAGCTTAGATCAGATTGCTGATGTTTTGACCAAGCCTCTCACTCGAGCACGGTTTACTCTTTTCAGGGACAAGCTACGAGTTCTGTCCAGTCCTCCTAGCTTGAGGGAGGTTGATAAGGCAATCAGATAATAGCCTACACCTTTAGCCTAAGTTAACAGCTTAAACATAAAGCCATAGCCTATCCGATAATATTGTATTTATCCCTTGTAAATGCTTATCCTTGTATCAGCCTAACTCTTGTACTCTGTATAAATTCCTAAAGAGTAAATCAATACGATACCCTTTGCAGACTTCACAAGATGTAGTTATAAAAAGTGAAAAATAGTAAGTGATTAAAACTACTTTGATAATGGCTACTTAAGAATGATGACACTTGTTATGTCTTGATTTTTGAATTTAGTATTATTATTATTCTTTGTTATTTTGATTTCATGGTTAAATTGATTCTTTGATGTATGTATGAATTCAAATTGATTTTTTTTGAAAAATTGATTTTTGATTAACTAACACATTGGTTTGCTAAGGGACTAGCAAAGTTCAAGTGTGGGGGAATATGATTGTGCCAAAAACAACCCTATTTTTATGGCTATTTTATTATGTTTTTGGATCTATTTATGCTTAATTATATGCTATTTTGATAACATTTGTGTTTTAAGTTCTTAAGTGATGTGAAATTGAGAAATTGTTATTTTTCACTTCTTTTAGAGCTATTTTGATGACTTTTTACACAGATTTTAGCAAAGCAATTTTGAGCATAGATTTGGAGATTCGAAGTTCGTGTTTGAAGACCAATTGAAGATAATTTTGACGATTTGAAGACTTTGAAGAATTATTTCAAGGAGTAAGGATTGAAGATTGGAGCTTTAATTGAAGACAAGTCATGAACAAGTTCTCAAGCTTTGCTATTTTTGGATATTTTATATGGAAAAATACTCAGCCCATATAAGATATTAATTGGAATTAAAATCCCAATTAATGACTCCTATATCCAAGGAAATATCCAAATCCTGTAGATTCCCGATTCTAGTCCTAACAGGATTATGATTCAGGCGCAGTTTTGGTAGAAAAATCATAATTTTCTGCTCAGACCTCCGTTTGAAGCTCATGAGTACTCGTTGGAAAGCTGACTCCGAGATCTACAACTTTCCTTTGAAGTCCAAGACCCAGTTCTACCATCTTCAAGCCCAAAAATGCCGTTGAAGTTTCTGCACGAAATCAGGATTTTTCAAGATCCTATTTTAACTTGGATTCTACTCTAGGATGACTTTTAATCTAACTTGGAGTCTAAGTTAGACCCAAAACCGACTTAGACCTCTTTCCAAGTTAGGATTGGAATTCCTAGGGTTATTTCCACTATAAATAGCCACCTTAAGTCTAGGTTTTTAGTACATGTAGATCTAGAAATTGTATTTGGTAGAATTATTGAAGATTTGGAGGACAAAAAGCCTTTGTGCTGCCGCCCCCCTCTTCTTCCATCCATAAGATAAGTTTTTCTTCTTATTCTTTGGATGCTCACTCAATTCATGAGTGAGTAATCCTTTTCTTTTCTCCAATGTAGAATTTAATTGATCTCTTGACTTATATATTGGTGAGATTTTGTGCTTATATATGATAATTGTTAGAGTATTCCTTTGATCTCTATTTTAATTCTATGTTGCTTGTTTTGATGGATTGAGTAGACACTTTCTTGATAAATTAAGTTAGCATGAGCTAGATCAAGTCGCGGATTGACGTTCAGACTTGGTTGTTTGTAGCAATTGGGGGAGAGCGGAAGCTCCTTCCAAGGGAGATAAGGAACGTTGAGTGAGAAATTGCTCTTTGTGCTTGTATAAATTACTAGTTCTTAATGCTTTGACTCCTAGCAAATCTTTAAGGTTTGACGACTAATTGATTAGTTAGGAGGAAAAAGGGGTAATTTAAGCTTTGACGAGTAATCTTATCTAATTAAGGTGATTTAGGAATTAATTCCAACAAGCTATTCTATGATTTCATAATTATTAGATATCAATGATCCATGTTATAATTGTCAAGAGGGATATTAATTCTATGTTGGAGGTTTTTATTAATTATTTTCTTGATTATTCATTGCTTTCTTATTAATTGTTTTCTTTAATTTTCTTGATTGCTTCCTTAGTTGATTTTAATTGTTAGTTAAATTATATTCAATTTCACTATAAAAATTCTCTTTAATCTGTTTAATTATTTTAAGAAAAAAGATAAATAACCTTTCTCTCTGTGGGTTCGACCCCTACTTGCCCTATCTGCTTTAGTTAGGATTTTGTTGGGATTTTATTTTTATAATTTGCTGACGACCGATCAATATCCGATAGATTTGAAGTGAGAATTTGCATCCTTGCAATCTTAAAGGATTTTCTGGAACTGGTAAGATCATCTAACTGCAAAAAATTCCCCCAATAATTCCCCAAAGCCGAAAAGAAATTGGAATGCCAAAGTTCAAGAGGATCATCTGCCAATTGAAGCCAAACAATGAATCTTCTTTTGAAACCCGTTGATTCCCAAGGAGCAATCTCAGAAATAAGATCCTGACAATTCTTAGACACAAATTTAATACCAACTTCAACCAATTCTTCATCTTCCATACTAACTAGAAGCATATGAAGTTTTGATCTTTTTTCCTTAGGCACATGCAAGAAAGCCTTGCATCCAAATACCTTCAAATGAGCATATGAAGAATCTTTACCTGACCATACTTTCTCCGGTATGTCAAAGCCTAAAGGAGCCGATGGAGACCTGTTGATTAGGTAGCAAGCAACCTTCACTGCTTCAACCCAGAATGCCTTAGGCAATTTAGCCATCCTAAGCATGCATCTCACTCTCTCCACAATGGTGCGATTCATCCTTTCAGCTACACCATTATGTTGCGGTGTTTTAGGTTCTGTCAATTCATGCCTAATCCCATGGTTTGAACAATATGCAACAAAGTCATTGGATGTGTACTCACCACCATTATCTGTCCGAATACACTTCAAGGGTAACCCTGTTTTCCTTTCAACCATGGCATGAAATTTCTGAAACACCTGTAGTCCCTGGCTTTTGTATCTCACACAAAACACCCAAGTTTTTCGTGAAGCATCATCAATAAAAGTAACAAAGTATCTACTACCACCTAAAGACTCCACCTCCATGGGACCACAAACATCAAAATGAATCAATTCCAATTTATTTTCTTTCCTAGTAGCAGGTATACGGAAAGAAACTCTATGATGCTTACTAAATAAACAATGATCACAAGAGTTAACAGTCAAACCTTTACCTTTGGTTGAGGGTATAGGAATGAGGGATTGTCTCGTCAAAAGCAGCAACCTTTTCTCACTCAAGTGTGCCAGCCTGTTATGCCACAAATTTGGTGAAGCATCATCTTCCACTGCATTGACATTGTTTCCACAATGTTTCAACCAAGTCTTGTACATAGTGCAACATAAATTCCCTTTTGCAACTAGTAAAGACCCATCAAAAAGCTTCCACTGTCCATCCTTTTGCCGACTCTCATATCCTTCCTTATCGAGGACATTAATTGCAAGCAAGTTCATTCTCAAATCTGGAATGTGTCTCACCTTCTTCAAAGTCAATGTGCAACCAGTACTAGTCTGAAAAACAATGTCACCAATCCCCACAATCTGCGACACACTCTTGTTTCCCATCCTGGTTTCACCAAAGTCTCCTACTTTGTAGGTTGTAAATAACTCCCTTTTGGGAACACAATGATATGTCGCGCCTGTTTCAACAATCCACTCAATAGAAGGATCAGCTACATGGTTACAATCACCATGTCCACAAATCAATGACATTGTCTCCTCATAGAAACAACTACAGTCACATTGCTTTCTTCCTCTGAATTCTTCTTGCTTTTTCCATCTTTCCGCTCTTGCTTCAAGAGCTTGCAGTTTGGCTTGAAGTGACCAACTTTACCATAATGATAACACTTCACTGGTTCCCTAGACTTGGATCGGTTCTTAGACTTACTCCGACCCCTGGAGCCTTGACCTTTTTCCGTGGATCTCCCCCTGTTCTCTGTGACAAGTACTTGATTAGACCCAGATTCTCTATTGGTTCTCCTTGGTTCTTCATTCAACAAAGCATCCTTTGCCATCTCCATAGTTACTTTCTTGTCAGGAGCAGAGTTAGTGATCTTGACAACTAATGTATCCCAACTCTCCAGCATAGAACCCAATAGAAACAGAGCATTTACTTCTTCACCAAGATTAATCTTCATAGTCAAGAACAGATTTAACATCTCCTGGTAGTCACTCAAGTACTCGGCCATGGATTGTCCCTCTTTATACTTCATATTGGAAAGCTTTCTGACTCCAAAAGCCTTGTTCATGGGGCTTTTCCTCTCACACAATGCAGCTTATTTTTCCCAAGCAGCATGAGCGCTTTTCTCTTGCGCCACATGGTGAAAGAAACTAATGTCAACCCATTTTCTTATTGTGCCCAACGATTTCCTGTCAAGCTTCTTCCAATCATCATCTGACATATCACTTGGTTTACCAGAATCACCTAATACCGGATCATACAAGTCCTTGCAGTATAGATGATCCTCCATCATCGGTTTCCAAATATTATAATTTGTAGCTGTTAGTTTCATCATGGAACCACTATCACTCTCCATGATTCAAAGCTGTAACCTAGCTCTTGATACCAGTTGTTGGGAAGGCCCTGCAATAATATGCACGCGGAAGCAAACAATACCAACACCCACAAACTACCAACTAGCAGCAATATCCAAACCAATGATCCAAAGCAGTCAAAATAAATTAACCAATCCACCAAGCAGATATATGTCAACCAAGCAAGCAGTAATACGAATCTGGCAACAATCAAGAAAAATAAAGAACACCAAGATTTACGTGGAAAACCCTTCAGTGTGAAGGGAAAAACCACGGGGCAAAACTAGATAAAAATCCACTATGAGAAATAAGCAATTACAAGAATTCAAGTTTGAGCTAATTGCCCAAAGCCTAAACACCAACAAATTGGAACTAAAATACAAGGATTACCTCTTTGGATCACCAAGAAATCAATTCCAAAGAAACCCAATTTGTTGCCCATTTATCTCTCTCCTTTACTCTCTCTATGGAGTAAAATCAACACCCTTACAAGCTTCTTGTAAGAACCGAGGGGACCAAGAGCAAATCACCTTGGTTGCTCTCAACGTGCGCCACTCCACTTCGCTAATCGCCAAAATCGATTCGGCCTCAAATTCGCAAAGCATGCGCCGCGTTAGTCTCTTCAATTGGCAAATTTCCAATCTCTCAATATTAGCCAATTAATTAGCAAAGTAATTCACGACTTATATAAAAGCCAAAGTCGGTTAAAGAACCAAAACCCTTTTCTTGATTAATTATGACCATTGGATTAAAGTACCATCATAAGATCTTGGCCATCCAATGTCATTAAAGCTATATGGGCCACCTGAGCCCAAATGCAAAGCCAAATGGGGTTGGACCTCAACGGGCTATAAACCCAACAAACAAGTGTCAGGATCACTTGAACCAACCAATCGTTGGTATATTAAGACTTTTTTACAAGCTTCCTTTATTTGGCTGGAAGGTTCAATGGTCTCCATAATATATATACATGCATGTAAATAACCTGGGTCAACGATTTAACCCACAAAATATTATGGAGCAATCTCATTCATGTGCAGCTTGCTCCGATGCTTAATATAAATCATGTGGTGCTCATTGTGATATATCAAATGCTCGTTTAAAATCGTTTCATGAGTAACTTTTGATATCGATCATCTATTTATCAAGTAACTATTTTTTACCCTTGCAGCTTTCATGAGTAAGCATATTTTCTTGGATTAAAATGACTGAAGATGAGTCGTTGTAGATCTTCAAATTCTTATTGGCGTTGTACTTCATCTGGTTCTCAACAACATTTCCCGGGTGAGTTTGATTCTATTGGCGTCTCTTTCTACTTCACTAATTTTCCTGATCCTTGGAAAACTTGGCATTTTTGGGATGTTTTTTTATCGTTATGGAGAGGTTATTGATGTTTTTATTCATGCTAAAAGAAATTCAAAAGGGCAGAAATTTGGTTTTGTGAGATTCCTGAACTGTTTTGAAGTGGAAAGAATTTTATATTATCTCAATCAAATATGGATTGGTAGTTTCAAAATCAGATGTTTCAAGGCTAGAGGTCGAAGTGGCTTGGATTTACATATCCGAAGCAACAATCGTGTTCATGATGAAAGAGGGAATATTGAAGCTAAAGGATTGAACAAGAATCAAGAATCTATTAAATTGCAGGAAATTTCAAACTCACAAGAAATCCAGGGGATTGGTGGAGATAAAGCGTTGCAGGTCAATTCTCACAAACAAGATTGAGTTGAAGGTAAAGGTGCAAAAGATTCAATTTCTCTTAGCTATTATCCTGAAAAAAGTGATATCGATAGATTGCAGAGAAGTGCAGTTGGTATTGTCAGATTTCCAGATACGATTAATGGTATTGATGATCAGCTTCTTTTTTATGGCCTTTCCACCAAAGTTTTTGTCACCATTATGGGAGGTGATATGGTTCTTATTACTTTTGAAAGTAAGGAAGAGATGTTGTTGGCCCTTGATTTAGATCATGAGTGGTTGCTAAATTGGTTTGTTAATGTTAGTCCTTGGAAGGCAAGTGATGTTTGTCAGTCAAAATTATTTTGGTTGAACCTTTCTGAAATTCCTCTTCATGCTTGGAATAACAATTTTTTCTTCTCTGTTGGTGGTTTATGGGGTGAGGTATATGAATACAGGGAGAGTTCTTGTGCTAGTTAAAAATGAAGTCCACATTCCGGATGAGATCGACCTTGCTATTGCCGGTGAAGTTTTCACTGTTAAAGTTTCAATTGAATCTTTTTCCTTCAATAATTGCCTTGGTAGTTGCAGAATTGGATTTGCCAATTGTTGTCCTAGTGGTGACTCTCCTTCTCAGGTTGCTATTTCGAATTCAAATAACGAGTTTTCTGATGGTGTTAGGAAAAATCTTGAAGATGAGTCACCTGATCAGTTTCCTGTTTTGAATTCAAATACTAAGTTTTCTGATGATGATTTGCAACATCTTGAAGTTGATTCACTTTATCAGGTTTCTGATTCAAATTCAAAATTTGAGCATCATAATGATGATAGGCAACATCTTGAAGTTGATTCTCCTAATCAGGATGTTGTTTCAAATACTAATACTGAGCTTCCCAATGAAGCTACTTCTAATACTGAAGTTGATGATAGGCAACATTTTGAAAATGTTATTGCAGTGCGAAATATTGAAGCTACTTATGATACTCAATGTGATGGGTTAGTGGGATTTGATGGTGACAAGGATGGGTCAAATGAGGGTAATATTCTCATTGATAAGCAGACTCATAGTCAAAGAATGAGGGGTAGTGGAAGGAAGAGCAGAGATTTGGAGGAAATTGAAGAGGACATTGAGAAAGATTGGTTTAGTAATCTATTGGAGAAAAATAAGAAACGTAGTAAAAAGTTAAATAAGATGCTTAAGTTACAAAGGGCAAAGTCACAGAAATTAAAGCAACAAAAAGGGGAAGCAGTCAATGATTCTCTTTGAGATGGTGATTTCCGTAACAGAAATCGTATCTTGAAGGAGGAAGTCCAAGCAACCTTGGATGTTGGGAAAATGTTGGGCATCTCTTTTGATGGTGACGATAGCATTATTTTAAACAAATTAATGGTTATGGAGGAAGAGGGTTAATGGTGACTGTTTTGTTGCAATTTAAGTGCTTGGGATTGGTTTAGTGATTTAGGTTAGCTTCTGCTGTTAGTTGTTATTGTGGTTTTTTGTACGTCGTTCGTTGTTCAGGTGTATCTTCTTTTGTTGTCATTTTGTGGGTAGCGTTGTTTCGTGATTGCTCATGTATACGTAGTTATTCTAAATCACTCGTCTTGTTATTAATAAAATTTGCCTTAAAAAAAACGCTCGTTTAAAAGATTGAGGGGACCATGGTTAGAATATGTCTCTTGGTCAGACTTCAATACATAAAGCTTAAAGATGAAATGCTCGCCTTTTGGGTGCATAGAAACTCAATGGCCCTTGCCTAAGGTCTGAGATTAGGCATGAGGGAGAATTTCTCCTCATTTGAAGTCTGATGTCGCTTTACTAATATGGCTATTGGGTACACAGTATATTTTGTTTTTGGCGTCGGGTACACAGTATATTTATTATTCAAACTTAATCTAAAAAGTATTCATGTATATAATTTGCTTGTTCTATGATTCCAACAATTTTGGAATGTAAATGTTATTTGAACTCTCATGTCTAGAATCATTTGATAAATCTTTTAAGGTAGCATTTGCAACTAATTATCAAACTTTAAAGATTTAGATTTTAGTATAAATTGTGTGATAAAATACTTATATGTTAATAATTTTCAAATTCATAAATATTTTAGATGTTTAGTTAGTGGCAAAATAACATTTGGTCTGTTGGTAGAGTACTCGACTCTTACTTCCAGTGATTAGAATTCGATCTCTAACAGTCTTAAATAAAAAAAAAAAAATCTGAAATACTTATAGAAATCTGTAATTCTAAATTCATTGTTGTTATACCACTGTAATATGATATATATTCTAACCTTAACCGATTTGTAAATAGTGGTGTGCACATTCTTCCCCACAATTTATAAATGAAATATATACAAATTCAAATATATCCAAGCATAACATATATAAAAGTATTGTACATATTGGAGATGTTACATAAAAGTATTGTAAATATTGGAGATTACGCATGTGGACGAGCTAGTCTAAGAATGCATATGATCCATAGCAAAGACACACATAGAAATTGCCTTCTTGCAGTTTTTTTAGACTAGGAAGATATTTTGAAGAGCTATTTAATTACGGCTTCAATATTTCATATCCTATATTTTCAATTAGGAAAGTGCATGATAACATAAACTATTACATCTTAAACACATAATAAAAATGTTTCATCACTAAATAAATTTAAAAGATTTTGAATTTGAGTTTGATTTTAGTATAAATTGTGTGATAAATCACTAATTATATGATAATCATTTTCAGATTCATAGATGTTAGTTATAACTAGAGGTGAATTTGAAATACTTATAGGAATTTATATTATTTTAAAATAGTAGTGTGTGTATTTGCCTCCCCACTATTCATCTATTATATATATAAAAGTATGAGTTTTGTAAAACTTTTTGACACGATGATTATACCCTTGTTTTTTAATATATTTCTTAAATGCCATTACTTAAACTATTATAGTTTTATTCTACTAAAAACTCTATTTTTATTTAATTAAATACAATATTTTTATAATTTCTTTATTATAATCATTTTACTATTTTTTCATTAAAAACTAGGATACATTAAAATTTTTTAATATACAGTTTTATTCTACTAAAAACTCTATTTTTATTTAATTAAATTTAATTTTTTATAATTATTTATTTTTTTAACATTTTAATTTAATTTTTTTTTCATTAAAAACTTGGATATATTAAAATTTTTAATACACAATTTTATTCTACTAAAAACTCTATTTTCATTTAATTAAATTCAATATTTTTATAATTATTTTATTTTTACCATTTTAATTTAAAAGGTTATTGTGATTGATCTGTTTCCATTTGATAATTTAATATGGATAATTATTTGATACACCGGCAGTGTAAATTTTGGACTCCACAAGCGGGTTGCGGAGTTGACACATGTCCATTTTTTGAATTAATTAAGTTTTAAATATTTCAATCTAGTCCCTAGAGGACACATGTCACCCTTCAGGACCCGCTTGTGTAGTCTGCTAAATTCCACTGACGGTGTATTGTATATTTAGCCATTTAATATATTGTGATTAAAATTTTTTATTTTCCTAACGTGCAATTATTTTATTTGACTTATAATTAATTTCAATTATTGCTAGATAAATGTAACCTTGTTGTGGGTTTAAATTTGCTATCTTACTTTTGTTAATATTTTTGTATATGTGGAATAATTTATTCTGTTCATTTGATAGTAAAACCCTATGTATATACAAATGGGCGGGTCGGGTTGGATTTGGGTTAGGTCAGTTTCGGGTTAAGGAAATTTTCGGTAATATGAGTTCGGTTAATTTTCGGTTTCAGGTTGTGTTGGATTCAGATCGCTCAAATGTTGAGTCATTTGGGTTCGAGTCTTTTTCAGTGTTGGGGGTTTCAGGTAATTGGGTTGGGTCCGGATCGCTCAAATGTTAGGTCATTTGGGTTCATTCAGGTCATTTCGGTTTCAGATTGGGCGGAGTTTTTTTTGTCAAATAAGGTTGGATCAAGTTTGGTTTCAGGCGGTCAGATCGGGTACCCGCACTCGGGTTAAATTTTACCAGCTCTATTAAGATTCTTTAGGACAACATTAGTAATATACTTAAGATTTTAATTTTCATTTAATTTCAACATATTAGGTCCACCACTAGAGAACCTTCATTTAGCGGCGCTACTTTAGCAACGTTTACAAACCTCGCTAAAATTTTTCCCTTAAATCAACTTGGCAGCGTTTAATTGAAAGGGGGCGTTTGGGCCAAAAATGCCAGCATAAAACTAAAAATTGGGTGAGAAAAATATTCCACCCAAATAATTAATTTTCTTTCTCTATATTGGTGTTTCATGGTAATTAAATTAACTACTTCACGGCGTTTTGGGGAAGATACGCCACGAAATGGTGGTGTGTCATCTAAAAAACACCGTCAAATAAAAAAAATTGGGTGGGAAAATTATTCCGCTAAAATTAACCATTTTTTTGTTTGTTTTTATATTCGTTTTTTTAAATAACATAAAACACATAATGACATTTTTCGTGTAAAACGCCACTAAAAGGTGGTATTTTTATCCGTAAACACCACTATAGTAGAAATAAAAAAATTATAATCTGCAATATTGGTAAAATGATGTCGTTTCAAGCCCTAAAATTATATGTTACAAAATTATCTAAGTGTTTAATATTTTTTAAAAATTTTGGTCTTCTTTTTTCCTTAGTTTTTCGGTTCATCTTTCTCTCTAATCCTTAGCTAATTCTGATTTCCCAAATCTCTGCCTCTTCTTCGCCATCCCCTTTTTCTCATATC